>CAJNOQ010002603.1:0-23507 GCA_905250885.1 Didymodactylos carnosus | reverse complement strand
GTTCTGGGATTTTCCCCATATGTAACTTTCTCTATTCTGTGGCTTTCCCTTCTTTTTGAATGATGGGGTTTCTCCCTATTCTGTCTGGGGAATTTCCTTTAACTCGTACATACCATATCTAATGCATTGTTCATAAACCTATATATAGTTGCTGATTTTTTATAATAAAGTGTGAGTGTATCAGTTATATGCATCATTGGATATTAAAAGATGAATTCAGAAGAAATCACAATATAACATTTGTTCACTGATCAACGGACAAGAAAGCAAGGCTTACACTGGGGGTTTCGGAAGCCCTTGTTGCAAGGATATGCACCCCAAAAGCTTCCCACGGATTCTGACTACGCAAAGCTTATCTCATTAAAACGGCTGGAACAAAAGTGATTCCCCGTGAAATTGTACGTGGAATAAACCGAACATGTTTACTTTTCAGACGAGAAAAAGATTCAGATTTTGTTATTAATTAAAAGATTTTTAAATAAAAAACTGTTTAATTTTCATTTAATTTCTGTTTAAAACAGTTTTTTGAAATTCCGTTCCGCTTATTCCATGCAAAATTACATCAGCTACAACTTCGTTAGCGAAAATGTTTCTCAGAAATTCTTTGTTATCGCACGATCGCCGGCAAGGTTTTCAAAAATGACTTTTTATGCTTAAAAGTAGAAAAAACATTCTTTTTACAATGTTTCGTTTAAAAAGCCTATGTCGTTCAGAGACCTTTCAAACTTTTTAAAGCATACTATATACAACCAAAGATTGTCTACAAAATAATTCTACCGCGACGTTGATAGAACATTTCAGTAAAATATAACGAATTATTTCACAATATCATCGAAATCGTTCGATGATATCGTGCTCCCCTCCCGTCCCCCTTTAAGCAACATTCAGAGACCGCATGACTTGATGGTTATGTTGTACTTGAAAAATACTGTTTTTGAGTTTTGGCGCCAGTAAAGTCATGTAATAGCCGTGGACAAGTTACTTTACTTTATGTGTTACCTCGGATCACTCGTCGGATAGCGTGCTCACCATTTTCGTGAGCACCATTCGGTAGCATTCGTCAAGGGATCAGCTTGGGCTGATGCTGGAGCTTCTTCGGACGCAGATCTTCTTTCTCGCCTTCGCTATCATTGTCATCCTTTTGTGGAATGTATTTCATTTCCCACTCGTTCACATCTTTCTTTGGTTTGTGTTCCACACTACCGCGGTTTTGGTATAAGCTTTATTCTGTCAGAATACAAGCGGAAAATACTCCATTATAGTATTCTAAACTAAAACTGTCGAAGAACAGAAGATCAATTTTGTACGAACAGAGAGTCGAACATGTGAACTTGGCTTTGCAGTTAACTGGAATAGGTTAGAGACTAGATTTCTGGTTCATACATCATTCGATAGTCCAGACAACGAGCTACAACCTGTAAAGCGAAAGAGACAAAATGAGTACTTTTACGCTTTTAGGACACTCCACTCATTCTCAATTCACTCTAGTTCACCAAAATAGTGCCAATGTGTTCTTAATGTGTAAAAGTGCCAAATTGCTAGTTAATACTGGAGCCAGTGTTTCGAATAGCAAAATGTACATATGCTTCGGAATTTAAAAATACACGATTTTACGCTTTTCTTAGAAAAGCAGAGCGCACAATACATGCTTTGGTTTCTAATAGAATTTCTTTTATATTTAAGAGAAAATAAGAAAAAGCTTTTTAATTACTGAATCATTCTGCTGTTTAGGACACAGAAAACACAAGAGCGCAGTTGAATTTACCTGTTTTTTAATTTTCCTCTAATTCTTGATGCCTAAATTAGATGCTTCCTGTTTAGCTTTGAATAAAAAAGCGATGAGGGCTGAAGTACCCTCACATGGTACTACTGATGGATATTGCTGTATTCTATCAGTGTTGTAATAATTTTTGAAAACACTTGTTGACATAGAGCTGTTGATTCTTATTGATCTATGTTATCATAGTGATTAAATGAAAACCACTCTAATAAAGTGATGAATAGTTATTTGCGGTTCCGTTTAAGCTGTGCGTGGTAACTCGTTCCATCATATTTTGTGAAAAGTATCTAAAAGAGTCGACACTAATCGAAAAAGATTGCATTCCTAATTACCTTTAAAAAAGCGTTTCACAGAAATGCTCGATAAAGGACGTCAAAAGTAATTGGTTTTTACTTCTAAGGTTTAATCCTCTATATGCTGACCAAAATGCCTGTTTCTACAAGAAAATGATATTGAAAGTAATGTTTTTTCTCCAAACGGTGGCTTGAAGGTTAAGTTCTATGAACCCGTTCAGTTCTTGAACCCCATTCTAGATGGCCACGGAACTAGTTCGAAATCGATTTGAACACACGTTCAAGAGGTTTTTGTAACGCCGCTCTATTATCCGTTAGTTCGCTGTTGGGACGCTGGAGCATTTTCGGGCGCAGATCTTCTTTCTCTCCCTCTTCGCTATCATTGTCATCCGTTTGTTGAATGTATTTCAGTTCCCACTCGTTCACATCTTTCTTTGGTTTGTGCTCCACACTAATGCGGGTTTTAATTTCTTCAATGTCTTCAAGTTCTTGGGCTTCCAAAAACTTTATTAACGTCTCCGTGATCAATTGTAGACGTTTCTCTTCTTTCTTCTGTGCGTCTTTGAACAATTTGCTGGCTTGCTTCTGATAATTTTGCACTTCTTTCTGAAGATTGTAAAGGCTAGTTGCGGTATGATTATCTGATCGACTTAGGTTACTCTTCAAGTCACATTGTTTATCTTTTAAGTCTTGCCATTTCTTTTCCGTCAATGTACTGTCGGCTAGTTTTGTACTGAGTGAATTTAATTCGGATTTCAGTTTATGATTTTCTCTTCTTCTTTTTTCTAACTCTTCATTTGACTTATATACAGGTCGATGTGCTGTCTTCAGTCGTTTTTTCAATGTTGTTGATTGCTCAATACTAGTGACCGTTTTTATTCCCTCATTGAGATCACTAGCCACTGCATTCAGTTTTTGAATACGTGCATTAACAGGGGATGCTGATTGTTGACTAAGTCGAATCAAATATAGGACAATGTTACGTGTTGTGCCATACAGAATCAATTGATCCGTTTTTTCAAAGTTTCTAAGATACTTAGCATGGCATTGAGCTAATGCGTCCGAATGTTGTTTATTAATATCACGAACTTCTTTTATCATCTTCGAAACATCTTTAAAAATTTGAACACCTGTTAACAAAGAGGAATGATATTTTCAGTTCTTTTCAATTTACTTGATTAGCACTTACCGCCAGCTTCGCGTTGGATGGCTGGTTCAAAACCAATTTCACTTGCATCGTTTGATAATAACTTCTGCTCGATAGGTTGGGGGCTGCTAGAGCATGATCGGGTAGTTTGCATTGTCTGACACAATGCAACAGCAGTTGTGGACTTTTTGTTGGCAGTAGATGATCTCATCGTCTTTTTGTATTATTTGGATGAGCTGAGTATGTTCTTCAAATGACTTCTGTCATATTTATATGAGCTTCTTCTGAGGAGGGAACAAAACCAAGTACGAAGGGGCTCGATTATGTACCAACGATCAATGGAAATTTGCTTTTATGAGTCAATAAAAAGCCAACAATATTTTCTTAAGGAACAGACCTCGTTTATTGATGGTAGAGACAAGAAAAAGAATCTTCTACAAGAGAAACAAATTTTTGTTTTCTTTTTCTTTATCAAGAAAAAGAAGAAGATTTCCTTACGTTAAAAGCGCAGTTAAGTATACTTAACTGCGCTTTTAACGTAAGGAAATCTACAGTAAACACACATTCATCATTTACTCCACGACGAAAATGATCATCCGGTTCGGAATTTCGAAACACTTCTCAAGCTTAAAAATATAAACATACGTTACCTCGCCACGAAAAAACTTGTTAAAAATCGCTAATTAGGCTCACTCATAAAGAAAAAAGCTAAGAGGAAAATTATTTTGATGGCAACGACTCTTAGTGATGCGATATAGTCAGAAATTAGATTTGATTTTATCCTGAAACAACTTGTAACTGTTTCGCGGATTGCTATTGTTCACATCACGTCCCACATTTTGATGGTCCCACAACTTTTTAATTTATTTTTAAAATTTGACATACTGCAGAGTACATCAACAAAAGCAATATGTCAGCATATCCAACATTGTGAAGCTGGTTACTTTCGTAAACATGTCCTCTTTCTGTGGAAACGACGGGAACAATATGAAAAGGCATAATAACCCTATCAATTAAAGACACTTTTGTTCAATGTATCTGTCTTGTGCTTCTTACATATTCTAATAATTCTGCTCGAACTCTAGTACAGCATATTGCAAAGGCACACTACTCTCAGACTTTCCTCACACGATGGATCTAACGTCCAGGTAACAAGTCCAAATCTAGGTCCATTTTTTTAAGCTCAGGTCCGCAGGTCAAAGTCTAGTTTTGTATGTCAGGAGCAGGCCAGAGATAAAATTGTGAGTTTCTTCAAATAACAGCAAACCATCTGAAAATTTGACTTTCTCAACTCTTCTACAAATGAGACCTTGACCTGTGCAGGTCACAAGTCCAGATCACGGTATCCTGTCTCTTCACTAATCTTCGTGGTAATTTTACTGCTCTCTAGCTGCCTACCATGAGATATTCTTACTGTATGACTTGTAAATAAGCTCTTTTTTATTATTTATCGTGATTAATCAGAGAATGATTCAAAATTTCGTATGAAAATGAATTAGAAAACTGAATTCTAAGATGCCGATAATGCAAAATTTTAGCAGAATTTCTTTTAAAACATTTTTTGGAAAAATTCGAAGGGTCTAGAATTTCGAAACATCCTTCAGTTTCAAAAACTTAAAATCTTTCTTTTTCGTACTTCTAACTTTCTCAAAGCATTTTTTCAGATTCAGCATTTAAAACTGAGTATGGGAATAACGCTTGATCAAGGTTCAAGTCAAAGGCCTCTGCAGATTGGACATCTTGGTCCATGTAAAAGGTTCATAAGCAATTTCGCAAACCAAGGGAGAATCACAGCATAGACGAAATTGTACGGATGAAAAAAGTTTTTTCCATGTGAAGGCCTTCTGAAGTTTCGAAAAACTCTCCGGTTTCAAAAGAAAATGTAAACAATTTTGCGAATCTATCTCGATTTTTCTGTGAAGAGATGAAGCCAACTTTTTTATTTCATTAGAACCGTCATTAAACAAGCATTGAAAGTATTCATCGCTTTTTGTTAGAGTTTGTTTCGTCCCTGAGAAATTCCTTCTGAATCAGGAGCGAAAAAATCGAAATTCTGATCATAATTCTCTGTTTTCTCCACCAGTACTTACTTTTTACGCAATAAAAATATCATATTCGGAGTTGGCGTCGAAAACTGAGTCGAATAATATCTTTCTTTATCCCATCTCACCATTTGTTTTATTTCGAATTTTCACTTCGAAAAATTACTAAGCATATATCATATATCAAATATATAATCTCGTTTAAGTTCTAATGAAATAGAAAGGCCGGCTTCATCTCGTCATAAAAAAGCCTAGAGAGGTTTGCAAAACTTTTTAGGAAATTTTTAGAGTTCCAACCGCCCCCTGAACCCATCAGTCAAGCTAGTTCCTAACATCAAATACATTATATACAAAGATACATTTAGGCGCTCAATGCTGTCTTTTACTATTCATTCTCTACAGAAAAGAGAAATCTAGCTCTTTTCCATATTGCGCACTAGAAAACCTAACTGTATTATGATTCTACTTCTTTCTGTACTGAAGAAAGAAGTCTGATCTTGATTAGGTGACAAAATGGCTGTTTCTGGAAAGAAAATCAAGGGGGAAACAGCCGACTCCAGACGCATGGAGTCATTTGGAGTCAAGTGGAGTCAAGTGAAGTCACTTGATGCGCTGGAGTTAATTGATGAGGTGGAATCAGGTGATAGGGTGGAGCCCATGAGAGAAATAGCAGACTAGATGGGATCCGAGTCTTGTGAAGTCACTTGGAGTCAAGTAGAGTCACCTGATGTGGTGTACTCAGAAGGTAAAATAAAAGATCCTATGAGATTCGATGGAGTCTGATGGACTCCGGGGATGTGATGGCTTATTTNGGGAATTGACGCCCTTGAAAAAGTAAATTTGTTCTGTTTTTGGGAATCGAATTTCATAACAGGACATTTGTTCTAGCATGGGAATACAACAATGACAAGTTTTTAAAAAAAGGCCAGTAGACTCGGTCAGATATGACTTGTCTGACGTCAGTTGGCATGTTGAAGTCTGGAGTCCGCTGTTTCCCCCTTGAAGAAAATCCATTACCTTTTAGGGATTGAGCATTTAGCAGAGTTTCTGTAACACGGCAAGGGTATGAAGAAACTTATAAATCAAGTTTGCGACGAATAGTAAGAAAGCAGAACAGCGCAACACTTTTGCAGATTCGAACCTGCTAGAGAGTAATACTAATACGTTTCTGCTTCTTGTATTTTCTCCTTGAAAACAGCACTTTCAAGAGTTGTTTCGAACATGATATGTTGCAAGTTGAATTCTCTAAATTTTATGTGTTGGGACCGGGTTTTCAGAAATCGGCTCCAACTTAGTAGTGAACCACGCACTAGGTTATTATAATCGAGTAGGAGCGGAAGGTTGACAACTAGGTTAATACCTCCAGTTAACCGATCGGTTAAGCTAGCTCCAAGACGAAATATATTTAATAATGGGGTGATTGTGAAGTAGGTTAACTACCGGTCAACCCGGTGGTTGGAGGCATCGATTAACCGGACAGTTAGAGAGCCAGTTAACCGGACACTTTAAACTACCTTAAAAAAATAAGAAAAAGAATGTGTGCCTAACGAGAGTCAAACTCGCTGACTTACGTACTATCAGAATTGAGAGTGGAAGTACTTGACCTTTTAACCAGCTAATCTACTAGTCACACATATAGCAGCTGATAAAGGACCAAATCATTAAGATATTTTAGGAATTGCTTTTTTCTGCTTGAAAAAAGCATTTGAATCTCAGACATAAAGTATAGCAAATTTAATTTTCTAAATTTTATGTATTGGGATCGGCTTTTCAGAACTCGTTCTTTATGGTGAAAAACAGTAAACGCCGTTTTCTGTCGCGAAAATCGATTTGTACAAAGTTGAGTCCAGCAGATAAAATTTAGAAAACTAAATTGTCTACATTATTGCCTCAAGATCTAACAGGGAAAAGTTCTTCCTTGATGGTGAGAAATCGGAAATACCACTTTTCGGGCTATATTCTAATTTTTGACCATGAAAGAAGTCGTCAGGTGAATCTAGAGACAAAAAATGTAAGAAAGAGTGTGTAATGTAAAGATAAGGATTTGGCCTATCGGTGTTTTTGATGTCTTTGAAGGTTCGAAGGTGTCGAATACAATGTTTTACGTTATGGCTAACAATCTGGCACTTGAGTTGTTACAGAGAAAGAGTGAAGCCAAATGACAAACGTATTCTGAAAGCTGACTCATTGTTCTATAAAATAAATAACGTGAATCACATCGATTCACTAAGTCCATTGCCTGTAAGCCGAATGAATGTACTGTCGGAATTATTATTCATTCTGTTGTAACTCGATCCTGTTACTACAGAATCGATGGATATTTTTCGCGATGAGAACGTCCATATTTTCCATCTTAGTTTACAGAAGCAGTTGCTATAGCTTTTCACGGGTCAGAAACGTTTATCAGAATTTCTGTAGTTCATCGAGACTCTGTAATTTGATTTGATTTTATCTGCCATACAGACGTTCGAAATGGACGTAATATTACCAAATCTATCAGCCTTCTTACCCTTGATAACGAAACCTAAGTGGGGGCAAGTTTGGCCTGGTTCGTGGAAATAAAGATTACATCTCCCTTCGGTCGGTGTTCGCTAGGGACTATCTACCATGCGTTATGAATATTTCTCTGATGTGATGTGTCAGCTTCGTAAAGTAGCTTCAATCTATACAAGTTTTCTCGAGCGCTCCTAAAGAATCCCAGAGGTCTAAAAATATTTCCGACTTCAAGACAATGCTCACGCGTTCCGTCGGTCCGCGCTCACAGCAAGGATAGGTGTTACACTTCTCTGGTTCCACAGAAAACTCGAACGCAGCAACCTATGTGGACCAATGTCCGTGGAATTCATTAGTGATTCTGTGTATGTACATTCATCAAACTGCCATATGACTACATGTATGTACGTCTGTCACACCTCTGTACGGACAAACACACAAACACTTTGTTTTATATGACCATAGGCGTACAGTCAATGGAATAAAGTAACAGGGAGTTCGAAAATATTACACAGCAGGGCATCGAGTACTCCAGTAATAGTATCATATGATGCTTATGATATGTTAAGTCTCAATTATCTTCATTTTAAGAAATAATACATTCGCCGTTTTTTCACAAGATATACTGAAAACGGCAGAGCCCTACAAAACTACAACTAGAGTTCTAATTGAATCTAAATGTGTCAGTGTTTTACGCAATGGTGTTACAAAGGGGGCTGTATGAAGGAAAACTTTTCTTTTCTGAAATAAAAGTTTTTCCTAGTTTTCTTTCGATGTATGTGAACGAATTAAACTCCTCACTAAAATAAACATCCCAAGCGTCAAAAGAAAATCTAGTATCGCCCGATTCATCTAGATCACTAGATTTTTACTCGATTGCAACTACTGTGTAACGACAGTGGAAATCTATTAATTGGGCGATTACTAGATTTTTTCTGGTTTCAACTATCGATTTATCGCCCGATAATCGATCGATTTAACTATTGCTAGATGTAGATGCAGACGCATCTAGTTAAAAGTCCCTTTTCCAACTAGTAATCTAGAAGGCAACTAGTCGTGTATCGCCCGATTATAGAAGAAATGTATCTAGATTTTTCTCATAGGTGATATTTGCTTGGGATATGCCATACGGTTACTGAATTTTCTAATACGTACACATAATGTGCCTTTGTGCATAGTCCAAAAACAAGTCTTCTCCATTTAGACCAGATGAATTCTAACAGAATAGACAAAAATGTTTGAAAAAGTGACAGAAACGCATGTGTTCGGAAATAAAGGACAGTTGTGTTCGATGTTTGGCTCATTGAGATATTTTTTTGAAAAGACTGTGTGCGTAAAGTCAAGTCTGTAACAGTAAAAGTCATTTGTAAAATGCTTCCTAACGGTGCTGCTGGTAATAAACAGTTATATGGCAAATATAATATATCATACAAAAATCAAAATCTTAACCTGGAATTGATACCGAACGACTGTAGATAACAAAATGTGTCCACTAAATCTACCAACAAGCAATTACTATTACAGCCACTTACTTCTCCCATAATTAAAAATGACCTAAGGAAGGACGGAAAGAAGAAGTTGTTTATCGTATAACGTTATGCAATTAATTAGTACTTGCTATGAATCATCGTTTATTCTCTAGGCTATGGTATTATGTTTCAAGTAAAAGAGCAAATAATTAATTTTAATTTTTTATTCATTCTACTAACTTTTCTAGAGGGGATATTCGATTACATGATGAATGTCTTGTTTGCTCCAGTTAAAATTAAACAAACCATTAAATAACAGGAACCGTCATTCATTCAATTTTCTTCTTGCAATACTTTCTCAGAAAAAAAGCGGTATCGTAGAATACCAAAAGGATTTAGCATATCAAATACGCAGCGTTTTTGCTTCTGTATGTAGAAAATCTGTATGTTATTTGCACTGGTAGTAAGTTTTTAAAAAAAGATTCACTTTGGCCGTTATTATACCTAAACAATAGACCTAACTTACCTGGTAGATCCCAAAATAGTTTAACTGGTGAACAATTTAAAAATTGTGGAATACCATTTGAAATACTGAACGAAGATGATTTACATTGTGGAGATATATTCACTGTACCTTGACATGAAAAATTTGGTAAAACTGCACCGATCCTCGCTTTACATTTTGGACGAGAAGGAAGACGTCTAGTAAAAATGACATGAACAACAATAATGCGAAGCAACAGTGATAATAATACATGTCGAAAACGACATGTTTTAGGATTTTGTATTTTCACTAGAAGAAAATAGAGTAAGAAAAACAATGTTATCGTCAGGTCACTCAAGCTCCAAGTGGTGCTAGTTCATTGGTATGATATGAATTTTAAGAGTCTCAAGTTGCCAAAAGATCGAAATAGCTCATTGTTCTGAAATAATCGAGCATCGGCTATCAAAAATATTTAGACAGAAAGTTTTTATACACCTATCCAAAAGCTACCGTTTCTGTTTCCTTACGTTTTCCTCTGTTTGTCAACTATTTTCTTTTCTTTTTCTATGCAACAACACTCCTTATTTTAGACGCAAAAATCTATGAACTTAGAAACGGCTTGGTTTTGAATATTTTTGAATATTCACTACAATAGTTACAGTGACGATATTTCCAAAATTTTGCTTTTATTCGACCACAGCATAGATATAGAACTGTGCATGTCAAAGCATTCTCGATGGACTAGATCACATTGAACAAACTAAATCGGTGTCTGTTGTTTAGGTCGTGTTTTCTTTCTATAGAAAGAACCTTTACCTTTTCTAATCATTAGGTCGCATACCATGAAAAATACATTCAGAAAATGACTTTATCGGTATTGCTGAAGATTTCGAAAAGTGATACGGATCGATCAGCTGTCAGAGATTTTTAATAAGAAAAACTTTTATGCTTTAATACTTTCTAAGAGTCAAAACCAAGCCGTTTCTAAGTTCATAGTTTTTTGTGTCTAAAATAAGGGGTGTTGCATAGAACAAGAAAAGAAAATAGTTGACAAACAGTGGAAAGCGTAAACTTGTTCATCGCGATGACGAAGTTCTCAATATTTTGCTCGATGCTAATGACCAAGCTTTCCTTGCTGTATTGGGAAAATTGAAAGTCGACTCTATTCTGGGAGTAATTTTCCTTCAACCGGTCAAGCATGCATTTGACGCAATCATAAAGGTTTTAGCACGTAAGCAAAATAATCGACGTTAGAAAGCATGCTTACTGAGATGTTTTGTTTAATAGTATTCTACATCATTGTGGTCACTGTTAATTGATGATTTCAAATCCCCGACCACAACTAACTGCAGTATTGCAGAATAAATATCATACTGCTGGATACTGTGGGAAATTTTTTCAACGCAAATTTACTATGTTCCACAATATTGTGCGACAAAGTGTTAAATAATGATTTATAGTAGTTAAAAACAAACTTGATTTTTGCACAATGTCCTGCTGTGTTTCCGCTTTAAGTCACAATCAATTTTTACAGTATGGTTATGAAAATCATTAAAGAAGTTTTGACTTTTTCTCAACTCTCTCTCTTCTGAGGGAGCTGATTTATAGGCCACATCTGGTCATAGTAAAAATTTGTCAGAGAAACTTAATTACATATGTCCCTGAGCTGTCGATAGAGCAGGTCTTGTGACCGTTAAGTATCCTTCAGCCGACACAACTTTTCACAACAGAGAATCTATATATGTAATGTTCAGTGTCTGTCTGTGTATCCGTCACCGGTCTGATTCAATAAAAATAGGCGAATGATAGGTGACGTAAGTAGATGACGCTGTAGGCTGTGTACGATAGTAGGCGCCACAGCCAACGTGAAAATTATGAGGATGATAGAGGGCGCCAGAAAGGTGTGAAAATGATGGGAATAAAGGTCAAATCGGTTGCTTCTGTGTTTCTAGAAAGTTCTAGAAATGTGTAGACCTTTACTGAATGTTACAGAGCCACCTGGAATTTTCTATAACCTACTGTAGTGATCTGGCACTGATCGGGGTATTCTAGAACATTGTAGAATTTTGGATGACATCAGATCATGCATGATCCACAATGTTCTCGAAGGTTCTACGATGGCTTGCAAAAGGGTATAAATAGGCCCGTCCTAATTGCAAACTGACCATTTTCATAATATCAATGCTCACCTACACATGAAAAGATTCTACTGTGGATTACGAATGTGAAAAGTCAATACCAACAGCACATGGCCAGAAAGATATCTCGGATTTCGACGATACTGGTAAGGAGCTTGCAGTTGAAATATCACATAAAGACGAGACCTATTACGTGATGATACTGAACATGAAAGATGTATGGCTGAAGCGGTTATCTTCCAGATGCCACAACAACTAAGAACCCTTTTCAGTGTGATACTTCTATACTGTAATCCAACAAAACCGACAGATCTCTGGAATTCGTTTAAAGTACTTATGGCCGAGCACTTCATGCGCGATATCGATGCCGAAACAGCAGAAGCAATGGCATTTTATGTAATCGATGAAAAGCTGATGAAATTTCACACAGGCAATTCCAGTAGAATGTGACCAGGAGAATATGTTCTGGTAGTATGTAGCATCATCCTGAGTCTTTGCTAAGAACGACATTACCTAGGATGAATGGTAAGTAATCCGAAGGTAGTGGCGGATGTACTTTACTTCCATATAGAAAGCTTGAGAAAACTTCAGTCTGTTTTCAAAAGATGCGCAATTTAATTCTCTACAAAATTGATGCTGACTATATTTTGCAGTAATGAAATTCTAAATATTTAGAGGTCAAATACTTCGATGGAATCAAGTTCAACCACTTCCCATTGATTCTCAGAATGTTTTGCGAATTTTTTTCTGTACTAATGACAAATACTGAGAAAATCAAGTATTCATTTTTCGATAGTGCATCAACAGCTTCTTCAAAGACATATAATATCTTCTCGACCCGGTATCTATTGCCGTAACAAAAACACCAAAATATACATGGCTTGACTTAATTTTTTGTACTGATCTCGAATTTGGCATCCATTTTCTTTACCTGCCTGTTGTTTCTAATGATTAAATCTGGCAGAGCTTTTTTTATACTTTTGCAAAGCAAAAGAACAAATTTTCATAGCTTTTTGCCCTCTCAAACGTGATTGGTATATTGGTATCGGATATAAGTGCAACCGGAAGTGTCAAGGTTATTTATTATGTAGTTGTAAATACAAACTAGTTAATAACTATAACCAGAAAAATTGTAGTTTGAGGAAAAGAAATGAATTTAATAAAGACAATGAAATACGAAAATACACTTATATGTACTAATCAATGTTTTTTGGGCCAGCAAAACGACTGTTTTCTATGCATTGTTGTACTTGTAAACAAAAAAACCCAGAAAAAGGACAGGTTCCTTGCATGACTAAAATTCAAAGAAACATTTAGCGTTCTCATACGTATATTCCGGCGTGAGTGTTATTACTTAGGGTTTAAATATTATTGAGTATAAAACTGCCACAAAGATCATCTAGATTTTTAACAAAAATCAGTGTAAGGTTTATTCAAGCTTACGATAAGAGACACTTATCATCATCAGGAAAAACAGAAAAAGTTTTTACGTCATTTAGCGATTTTCCTTGCATCTGATGTGTATATAGGCTTTCTTTAATAATTCTTCTTCGCCAGTTTGTCTCGAGAGCTAAAGTTTCACATCGCATAAAATCAAATGAATGATTTTCTTTATTAGCGTGTTTAGCCACATTCGAAGATTCAGTTTGTTTTCTTATGTCTGACTGATGTTCCTTCATTCTAGTTTCCTTCTCTCTATCAGTTTCTCCAATGTAACATTTTTCAGAATTTAGGCATGATATTTTATATACTAATTTCTTATTCTTTTTTGATTCATCTAGCCCATTTTGGATGGAAAGAAACACACTTCTGATTGTGAACGTTTTTCTAAAGCATATATTAATTTGTAAAGAAGGTATAAGTTTTTTACATATCCGTTTAATTCTTTGAGCTAATATGATTGATTCTTGACCATAATAAGAGAGAAGAAAGTAAACTTCCTTCTTTTTCATTGATTCCTGTACTTGTTGTCGTTTAAACAGAATTATGTCTATGATTCTGACGTACAGATTCCTTTTGCGCTACCTTTAAAAAAATATCGTTTTCTTTTCATCATATTTCCGACCATATGCAGGGCTCTGGCGTCCATAAGAACATGTCCGTTTCTTATAGTCATACACTTTGTTTGTGCTCAGCTGGTGTGCGAAGTTGAAGGAAGAAAATAAGAACTACGTCACATATATAAATGCAATTCTTTATATGTTACAGTCCAACTTAGAATTTAGTCCAATTCCGAATTGGTCTAGTCGAACTTAGAATTCCAAGATGGACTAGAGATTAAGCAGTCTAACTTGGAATTCTAATCTGGTCCAGTCCAAATCGGAATTCCAAGATGGACCTATTCAGTCCATATTAAAATCCAGTCCAACTTGGAATCTAATCGAGTGAGGTTGAAAAATATAATATTTGAGTTCAGTCATTTATTACAAATCGTACTCTTAGTTTCACCTGAACGTTCATGAGCCATTTAGCTCTTGGTGAGACATGGTACAAGAAAAAAAGTCTCTTTCGATAAAGTGTATGCCTCATATGCGAACAGGTTACTTATCCACTTCACCGCGTAAAGGTGGCATGATTATCGAAGTGGTAGTGAATTTTTTTTGTGAGATTGTTTCCAGATGGCGTTATTATTGATATTCCTCTGGATGATCCTATAGCTACTATCGTTCTCGCTTAATCATTTCATCCGGTAATAACGTTACTAGAGAACAACCTCTTTTTCTGTTTTATTTATAAAAAATGTACACAGCAACGTGCAAGTATTCTGCCTATAACACATAAGAAAATTTAATCAAGCATAGTAGATTCTTAATTAAAGAATGTACAAAAGCAAAACAGTTTCAACAGTTAAATCACAAAGGCAGTTCGTGAAATAGTTTGTTTAAATACTCAGTTTATCGTCTTATTTACATATTTGTGTTTACAGACACTATGTACATGCATTGACGAGTCTCTTACTATTTTCCTATGTTATTGCACTGACCCCGTTTAGAATGGCATTTTGTCGAACAAGGCACTCCGGCTTTCTTACAAGGGCAATGCTTCGTAGCGCATTTACTTTCACAATCGCATGTTGAACCACTTACTGATCCACGTGCATAAAGTTTACATGCTTCAATGAATGTAACATTATCTAAAGCATTGACATCAGTTTGTCGTATTCTTGAGGACATGATGATTTCAAATCGAAAAGATCTTGAACTGGAAACAAATTTAATAACTTACCATATTGGCAAGCTAGTCTAAAAACACCAGTTCCATCTTTACTACTTTTTTCAACAATCAAACACGGTAAGAGTTTCTATTAGTTCGGTATTAGTTCTATCAACTGTATCAATTCGCACACCTACACAATCATTTACAACAAACTTCTGTTCCAAATTCAACAAATGTTCATCATATTTTTTTGTTTTTGTGTTGCCGTGCGTAAATAATTATCTGCAGCTGCATGTCGTATAGGACCATGACGTGAAAATGATAAATTAGAAGAAGAAGGTTGATCGACATCAGAAAAGGTACGAGAACGAATTTTGTTTGAAGAAGACGATGAAGCAAGAATTGGTGCTATTAATTCGCTTAATTCATCTAGAAGTGTTATTGTTGATCGAATCTCAGGGTCATAAATATGAGGAGATGATGTAGAAGGAACATTTGCATGCGACTTCGACAAATGAATAGCGTTCTTGATAGGTGAGTCGAAAGAAATGAGATTAGAATTAGTGTGAGGTGTTTTTTCTGTCAATGAAATATCAAGAAAAGAATTCGAAACAGCATCATCAGTTAATTTTTCAACAATCGGAACCACCTCCTGATCAATACCATTATGAACATCAAATGAACTATCCAGTTGTCCAATAACCATGTAGCAAACTACTTAATACAAAACTTAATTCATCGTTCTGTATCTATATCTGTACAACGATTGAAGTTGTGTAAGCGACTCGATACCGATTTTCACCCGGAATTTGGCCTAACTTGTAGAACGTCGTCCCTAGCGTTGAACCTTGAATATGGTATCAAATGAAAGAGCGCATCAAGTTCTATATATTTAGACGGAGAAAAGTTATGCTACACCTTGGAGTCTTGAGGGGAGATTTCTGAAAAATCCGATTTTCTAGAAAACCCGGTGCCTTTAAAGTTTCGTTCAGAAGCCTTTCAACCATAGCATTAGATAGCCCCTTCAATTCTGCGTAAAATAAGATGCCGGTCACATTTCTGCGATCGTGGACAACCGAGTTACAGGCCTTTTAACATTATGAATATAAATTCAGTCGTGTTAATGTCGTTTTCGATCTGTATCGCGATGTTTATTCGATGGGTGTCACAATATGGGACGCTTACTCCAAGGGCACAGTTCCATGGTCTCTAATAGAACGGGACAAAGAAGTCCGTTGCAAAGTGATGAATGGGGAAATTTTGAAACGACCAACAAACTGTAGTGATCAGATATGGTCGAGTGTGTCCACATGTATGTCAATAAAGGTTGCTCAGAGACCAAATTTTGTGGACTTAAAACACTTACTGACGGAATTTCAGTTCACCTGGAAAGTAAGGGTCAACTCATTTTAGTATACTTGTTAATTAATATAACGATTTGAAAAGTTGCATTTTTCTCAGATTGCTGACATCGAAAACGTCTTTCAAGCATCTTATGAACATCAAGGTGATATAAACATTTTGGTGTTTTTTAAGTTGTATTTAAAATTATTGTTGGTTTATTTAGGCATGACAAAGGTACTGTATGAATTCTGCAATGAACTAATTAATATCAATGAGTTTCAGTCTCACACGGTAGTTTATAAAAACTATTGAACGTAATTGCACACTTTCACATACCAAGAACATCGTTAATCTGTAGTTTAAAGCGCCTAGAATCTCGACACATGCAGAATTTGAGGCAAGAAGTGGATTGTGCGAAAAACAGGCTTACTTTCAGCAAAAAGAAAAAACGGAATGGCTATTAACACCACCGTTGGTGTCACCAAGAAGCTGTTGACACCAGTGCACCGAAACTGAGACTTGCTGGTGTGACTGGAGGACGAAAAGTTAATTTTTTAAAAATTCTCACCGTCAATAACAACAGGTCAGCAAAGGAACATTTCATAATGATACAAAGTGCATGGGCAATATTAAAGTTTTAAATTTCACTACCATCTGAAAGATACCATTATTATCTATTTTTTGCGAGAACGCCACTTTCTGCTCAGCCATTTCCTTCGATAGGTTTGACGATAACACTTTTTATATAAAGTTCACTGGATTATGGCCTGTCCTCTATCAAATGGGAATGTTTTCAAGGCTATTCGGACGTTAATCATTGGTTTTAACGTAACGTGCATTTCCGAGCAAAAAAGGAGCTTAAAGACGGACATTTTTCCGTCTGTTCATATGGTTCTACAAATTTTTTAGATTATCATATTTGGCAAGAGTAAAGCCTCCTTGAGCTGAAACTGGTTCTAGAAAATATTTCAAGCTAGCTTCTGTCAACTATTATTCAGTTTGCAAAAATTGAATAGGCTTTTTTGTTCGGAATAGTAATGGTTGAACAAACCTACGTAATATGCTACAGAATGCACATTATCAAACATCGATTAAGTTTACCTGAACTGATTTTCTCACCAATTTGTTTTTTTATAAAAAAACATTTTGCTGTTGTGAGGACGGATTCTTAGTCTCCATACAAGACTGAATTTCGATGCACTGGTGTCAATAGTTTCGTGGCGACACCACGGGTGATCCTAATAGGCCTATCCAAGAAAAAACTATTTTGTTATCAATCTGGAAATTAAAGGATCTAGAATGTTTTGAATAGCTTTTGAGTCAAAATAACTGGAAAGCAGTGATTTTCAGCATTCGACGGCCAAGCCTTCAACACATATTTTTATAAAGAGATAAGTTCGGAAACCTTTGTGAAGTAGAATTTCTAGGGAATCTCTGAAAAACCACGTCATAGCTCGAAAACTTCAATAGGAATACTTTAGGTATTTTATATGGACAGATAGTTCCATGTGTCCTCCGGTCGCTTCATTTTTTGTTTGTTTGGACGTGACATCGGATTTCCTGGGCGTTTCAGGACTAGTATGAGATTATACGTGGGAACCTTAATAGCTTGAATGTAAGTTATCAATCACGCTGAGCCTTATGGCAACGCTCATTATATTAGAAATTTTCGAAACCTGGTGAAAACCTATTTTAGGTAAGATAGCTCATTTTAGGCTATTTTCATACTAGACTAGTAGTACCATGTGCAAAGGAAAAGATTGATAGTCTACACTGAGAATGCTATTTTTAATTTTCAGCAATGGTGCTCCGAAATGGACAACGAACGTTTGCAACAAAAAGAACAGTAAGTACGGGACGAATAACGAATTAATCTAACGAGCAGTTTCATTGGCTATCGACCACTTTACACACGAATTTTCTCAGAAACTCTGAGATCGATTTACAAAGAAAGAGCGTCGAATTTTGACCATGAATATGTCTTTTAAAATTTTTTAACACATCGGCACAGTGTCCGGAGCAAGGTCGACATTCCTGATATTTGACAAAAGGGGGCCAGCTTTAGTCGTTTCTCTGTAAGAATAAATAACTGAGAGTTCTCCAAACAAAAAAACTGGGTGTTGGTATTTTACCGAAAGTACTACTGCATGGTACCGTTAGAATAGCATAAGTACGAGTACTTCAAAACGCATACAAGTGGTATAACCTCCATAGTAATATCGTAAACAACGCAGAAATAGGGTTAATTGAAATGCATTTTTTTTACAGGAAACGGAAATTTAATGTAAATTAGTCACTTAAACATAGCTCTTCAAGCTCCAGCCAATGGTATATTTTAAATTTGCTCAAACTGTTATGTATAAATATAAAAAAAGAAAGTCTGAAGGGCGTTGTTACAAAAACTACGATTTTGCACCAACGTTGAGAGGTCGTCATAAATTCCCTTCCTATTTCGAAGCTCTCATCACTTATGTTTTCAAATATTATAGGTTTAAGACTAGCATTCGTGAAAAATTGGCGCTGCTAAATTTTTATAATTCGAGAAATCTTTGTTGGGAGACGGGCAGGTTTTTGGCAACTACTTTAAAACTGTCTTAGCCTTTTTACGGGGGTACAAAATAAACATTAGATCCAGATCCACGGTTAACCCGGACAGACATTGGTGAGAAAAGATTGCAGGATAGACATGGGGACAAAATCCTGCCAAATCTCGCAGGAAAAATACTTGCTGACTGCCCTAGAATAATTTTTCCTGGAAGATACTGTTTCTTCACCGTCTACAGGATAAAATCCTATAAGCCTTCCAGGGTCATCGTAGTGAGGTAACTGTTGTGATGCAAGCGATAATAGATAGGAAAAAGACCCGCAGAGTTAGCACCATGAATAGCCCTGCGAGATACGCCTGACGAACGCACGAAAAACTTTCTGTTGTTTTACCTCAGACAATAAATTTTCGTCTATAGGTACTTTTGCGCAGGCCCTGGAACAACTTCTTCTGCAAGCTACTACTTTTTATCTTCATGATAAAATCCTAGGGGCCTTGCAGGGTTTGCGTAGTGTGATATCTTGTGTATTACAAGTGATAACAGGGAGAAAACACTTCTGCAGGGTATGCAAAGCGAAAAAACGCATGTAAAAGCTGCTGCATGGTGTGCCTAGAAAGAATCCTCCAGGATCCTGCAGGAAAGAAGCAACAAACGGTTTTCCTTCTTTTCGTGTCCGGACGTTGTTAATTTACTTCGCTGATGGAAAGAGAGTCAAAGTCTGCAGCCGACTTTTTTCCCGCATCCTATACCGTTTTTCTGTTCTGCTGTTCAGCCACGCTTGTACATAAGTTTGTGCTTTTATTTCCAAATTGAGATGGCCTAGTTGCTGTCTTGTTGAAAACCTTTTCATGATGCATGATTTGAATTTCATATGTGGGATATGCTAGCAAATAGTGCTGATCGCCAGGCATGCAATACTACCAGTGCTGTACCGAAGTGCTGATATTAATCGGTACTGCTTTTTCAGTTGCACGAATTTTTTACTCATATATCTTGATCCAGTATGGGATCTAATGATCCCATTTTGTCGAGAAAAAAATATAAAAGGAAGAATAGGATTTCGGTCAACGTCATTGTCATTGTACGATGTTGCTAAGAAGAACCTCTACTGTACAATTTTATTTGCTTTCTCTAATTTTGTGTTGAACACATTTCAAAAAACTAGTCGATTGTAAATTGTTTTTGCAGTTTTCATGAAACACGAGGAAACTGCAGCTAAGTATTATATTATTCAACTTGTCTTTTTTAACTTAACATATAAAATCTTTTCCATAGAAAGTAGAAGACCAGCATAATTTCGTTGCGGACGGAATTTTCATTTCAATACGCGAATTAAGTCTCAACAAACGATCATATAATATTGGCGATAATTTGGAGCTTTCTTCGAATTCTATACATCTCAGTGTGTTCCTTCGCTCGCTCGCGGCATCCACCGTTCCTCTCCACGCGTCAGCTGAATCGAATCCGAAGGAGGCTCCAAAAAATTCAAGAATTTCATATCGACCACGACTCAAAATTCTGATACTTTAAAACTCCTGGAATTTGATTCTCGATTGATGAGAATTCATAATTTCGGTATCAATCAATGGTTCAGCAACAGATGCAATAGGTTTTTATAATGCTGGTGAAACGAAAATGGTTACTTACGGTGCAAAGGTATTATGGTTGGAAAAAATGAATCATATCTCATTTGAACAATAAGAGTTTAAAATTATTCTTTTCGTGAGAATACCCAACAGAAAGCACCAGAAGTCACACTAAAACAGACCTATAAATATATCATCCCTACTAATTTTTGAAGAATTTTCAACGTTTTGTCACATTTCAGCAATTACTCATCCTATAGTCAAGTCGGCAAATGTTAGCTTTTACCTCAGTTTTACTCCGAATTTTCCTTATAAAAAAGTTCATTTCTAGAAATTCTAGTTAACTCTAGAAATATACCATGAATTTGTTAAGAAAAATCTTGAAAATGATTTTATATTCTAGCTTCAACGACGTTCGATAATCGCCCGGCTAAATAACCCTGCCACCAATATTTTTTGAATGAGAATAAACTCGTGTTTCTTCGAAAGCAACAACATAGTGGAATCACCATTGGATCGAATACTCTGAGGAGGCACCGAACTACTTAGTTGTTTAGTTCTATCTTTCTATTAATAACTTTTCTCCAAAACTGTCTTTAAGAGTTGGGCTTAAATTATAGACAAAAAATGTTGGTACATTCTTCTATCTTATAAAACTTTTGAAAAAAGAAAAAGAGATGAGTTAGAGTCGCCATTCCAAGCACTTTCTAACTGTGCTTTCAGATATCTTCTGTCATGTTCTACTGTCAGCAGCAACACCATCTTTAACAGCCCAAAATTCAACGTAATGAAGAACAAAAATCGGTCCAAATCTTCTGTTCCTCAGCAACAAAACATGACAGAAAATAAAGTTCGTTACCCATTCAAAATCAGTCGAAAGATGCACATGCAACTGTAACATGGGAATAATCGTTTCTATGGTTCCTATTTTACTTACTCAAACTCACTCTTTGTCATTATGAAAAAAGTCAGCAGAATGCAGAAAAGGTATTGTTTCTTAAAAATATCTTTTCTGCCTTCTGTTGACTTTTTTCACAATGACAACGAGCAAGTTTGAGTAAGCGAAGAGAAACGATAGTCGATTCTTGAAAGAGTAAGAGGAAATTCGAGTTGGCGCAAGCAAAAAGGATTTTATTTTCGTTTGAAACGAACACATGACATTGTCTCAAAACCAAGGGAAATTCATGCTTTTCAACTATAACTAGCATAACTCTCAGTTAAAACTCTTAAATAAAAATTGCGATGCTGTCATCGAACATCGTTGAAACTACCAGTGGCAGCAAAACCTTGCCATACACTCCTATCCTCTTTTTCTTTTGGTCATAACTCGGTAACGAAAACAGCTTTTGACAAACGGTTTGCACCAAAATATTCTCCGCTCTCTCTAGTGTATTTGTAGATAAAATAAGTTAGAAATATTCATTGTTGTTCTGCGTGAGCTCATTAGATCGAAAAGTGAACGTTTCCGGTCGGCAAAACTTTTCCGTACAGTTAATAACAGCCTTTCTTTACGCTGTATAGGCAGCGACAAAACATGAAAACTACATCAATCGACAGAGGAAAGCGCCACAGCTACATTTGGTAAAAAACTTATTTTGAAAAGCTACTTTCTGAGGATGAAAACGCGACTTTCCACGAAAAGTGCCTGCCATACTCTTCAGTGTGACCTGAGAATCTCGACAATGGATGGATAAAAAAAAATTCTGATTAAGCCATTCGAAAGAGCATCAAAAACTGAGTCAGTTAAATGAGGATGTCATTGACTCACAATGACAAAGAGCGGGTTTGAGTAATTGAAAAGATAAGTTAGTCGTTTTTTGAAAGAGCAAAAAAAGAAATTTCAATTCACGTAAGTAAAAAGGATTTATTTTTTAAAATATTATGTTTCTTTTAATGAGTAAGTAGGTGTTAGAAACACACGCTGACATGTCTCATCAATAGGTAAACACTCTTCATTTTATTATAATTTCATGATGAGACAGGAATACATTTGTCCCATTTCTCTGTCATACAAGGAATTCTCCCTCTCTCTCTCTCTCTCTCTCTCTCAACTCAGTAAACTCCACAGACGAAGGTCAAAAGCTTATCTTAAAACTGACCATTTGATGCCTTGTGTTGTTTGATCGAAATTTCTATAACAGCCAGTGCATGAACACATCGATCTGATAGAAGATGAAAGTCCAGCATCAATTTTATCCGTCAGTGTAATGGTCATCCCTTTGGGACTTTATAAGAAGGAAGGACTCTTTCAAAGATCGAAAAAGCTTTCTGTTAAACAAATGATCAAAAGCCCTTGGAATCGATTGAATCGACTCTGTTATTTTCGACGATCATCTCAAAATTATACAAAATGACTTTATTCGTTTCTGATGGAGAATGAGCCTTCTGTTTTCTACTCAGAAGCAAGAAGATCGATGTTCTACCTGGCTGGAATGAAAGTTGTCGTCAGCAAAGTCAACTGCTCCCATCTTTGTGGAATAAGTAGCAAGGCAAATCTGGTAACCTGTGACTCGGTTTTGTGTAAAGAAAAGCGAATTCGTGATTCGGTATCTCTTTAAAAAAATGAAAACAGCTCATAAATCAGGGCATAAAACTTTTAAATGTCTATTTGTAGCGCTTCATTCAGCACCGTCTTGAGGAATAGTTGTGACTCTACTAGTTGATTCTTGTCTCGCTGTTTTATAAGTGATGTTAAAATAAATAGCAGATGACAAAGGAATAAACAAACTCTTCAGCTTTCAAAGAATAAGAGATCAATAGGAAACGTGCACAATGAACATTTCAAAAAGCGGCTGAGCTCCATTCGATGATGTATTCACTCAAATTTGAGCAGTTCGAACAATTATTTGTCAAACTAAAACACTAGCCTGTACGAACAATGACGAGGAATTTCAAAGAATACACAATAAATACTAAAGTAGTAAATAATAAAGTCATTTTGTATAATTTTGAGATGATCGTCGAAAATAACAGAGTCGATTCAATCGATTCCAAGGGCTTTTGATCATTTGTTTAACAGAAAGCTTTTT
>CAJNOQ010002602.1:0-23515 GCA_905250885.1 Didymodactylos carnosus | reverse complement strand
AACAACCATTGGTTGAAATATAAACGAATATACTACCAACGATAGATGACAGGCTGTCATCTATCATAAATCTCACAAATATAAAAATATGAAATTGCTGTCAATGACAGCAGTTCTTCTGTTTCATATTTTTATTAATCATCTTTCTCCGCTCTTTCCTCTGAATTAGGAAATCTGTCGCTTTATCAGCGTTGGATTTTTGATCGTTACTATCTCAATCTCCGGTTCTCTCGATTTTTCTCATGTCCAAAACTGTATAAATTCTGTTTCAAATTGGTCTGCTGTTAATCTCATGTCTTTAAATATATCCAAATGTTCTTGGCTTTCTTTTTCTTCTAATCTCTCATTGTTCGTTTATAAGCAGTTGCACTTTAATAGTACTCCGGCAAAACTAGGCATCCATAAGTTTTATCCATAAATCTCTACTATCGCTGTAAAATTTTCGAAGTTCACGTTGATAGTAGAGATTTACGGATAAAATTTATGGATGCCTATTTTTGATCATAGTACTCCTCTTTCTGTTGTTTCTTCTGTTCGGTGTTGTGGTGTTCTTGTCCCTCACATTATATGAGGTAGAGCCAGCATGTTAAGAATATTGCTCTTGTAGGCGCAGTCTGAGGGCAGTGAGTTGTATCTTTTGACTAGCTCCATAAGAAGTTCAAGGGATCACGCGCATATGCATACAAACTGATACATTGGAATCAACAAAGTCTGTGCATTCCGATAACGATCCGTACCAAAACGCATTGTTTTGTACCAATATCTAATACTACCAAAAACCCATTGTTGAGATCACAGAATATATCCACCTTAAAATTTTCATTTATGGAAAGAAGTTTTATTAATCTCAACAGTATGACTTATATCTAGAAAAATAAGTAAAGTACAATCCACTACTCATATTCTAATACTTACCGCCAATTAAAGTGGATTTCTCAGACAATGCTTAGCACAAAATTTATCTAACTGCTAAAATTACTTCATTAAACTAAGTATATTAGACACATTTTGGATTCAGAATTCAACAAGCTTGGTTTGTGTTGTGTGAGAACGGAATACATAACAAGTGTGACGACAAAATTTGCTTGGTGAATGTAGTCAGTGATTTCTTTTTTCTTTGAAGTGATCAGAACGAGAGAAATTTTTCGTATTTCTTCTCTAACATGAGAATTAAACTCTGCTTTTACATCGAAAATAGTTTATATTTCTTGTAGTATAAGTTATATAATAAACACGTGTGTGATTGTCTTATTCTCATCTTAAACGAGAGACGCCAAAAAATCAGTGTCCATATTATATATAGTATCTAACGGACACTCACGACAAGAAGTGGATTAAGTATCTTTTATTTTCCTGATCACATTTATTCATCTCAGAGGGACAAGTCTATAATGGACGATAGAAATTTTCACTCTCAGATAGTCCTAGCGATGCTAAGTTCTGGTGGTCCCTAAAAAAGGTCCAACTGTAAAGTAAAGTTTTCATTAGTCAATTAGACCAATCATATTTAATATCGGACCTGATTGGTCTAATCGATCAATGAAAAATTTACTTTACATTTGGACCCTTTTTTAGGGACCATCTCATTATTAGTCCTAGTGTATCCTAATAACCGTTGTCTGTGTGAAAAAGAATCTAAACCATTATCGGACTTGAATAGACTTCGGGCTCGGTCATAAGTATTTAGGACTTATACTTAAAAACCAAAAAGAGTGTATGAAATAAACGTCATTTTCCCGCCAGCTATTTTCACGGGCGCCCGATAAGGGAGGGCAGAAAAGGGATTCTCCTGCTTTTTGAAAAACTTTACTCCGAAAATTAGGTCTTTGACTTACGAGAATATCCCACAGAGTAAAGCGTTTACTCGTATTTTCACAGTAAGACAGTTACTCTCATTTTTAGAGTACAAAAGGCTTACTCTCAGTTTCCAAGTAAAGCACTTATTTCCAGAGTAAGACGTTTACTCTCAAGTTTGGAATAAGATATTTATTCCCATTTTGAGAGTAAAAGGCTTACTCTCAGATTCGTAGTTAGGAATTTACTGCCTTTTCAAAAGTAAGATATCTACTTCTATTTTCGGAGTAAGACATAGACTTCCATTTTTAGAGTAAAACATTTGTTTTTCTCTTTCTGTTTTTGGTAGAAAATAAAATTTCTGTCATGTATATAAATAAGATAAGATAAGTAGAATAGACTGTATCTTGGCTTCATTAAATGTATTTTTATATTATACGATGTTTTTATATTATAAGGCTTTGTGTTGAAGTAAATAGAGTTAGACAGAAGGAAATTTGGTCTTGCTTTAGAAGAAAAATACTTAGAATATTTATCTTTTTTTTTAGTTTTACTCCAATTTTTAAAAGCATAAAAATTTCCTCCGAAATTGTCTTCTCCCTCCCTGTCTCCGAGGTATCGGGGCGTCCCTGATTATTTTATATGCCTATTTTTTATATTGAGCAAATGAATCATCGAAGAAAATTATAAAATGCATCAGTGGTATTCCTACTAGAATAGAGGGTACTAACAAAAATGGAGTGATAATAATTCTAAGCAGAATTTTAAGCTAAAACCAAAAAAGGTGTACAAAAGTAAAACAAATTGATTTAAATAAAGGGTTTATTGGGGTTGTGTTCATGTGGCTATGTAATGTTTGTTGTATATGTCCAATTACAGTGTAATCATATAGTCTTAGAGAAATGAACAATGAACCTACCTCTCAACTTTTTATTACTAAATTCCTATTTAAATCGTAAAAGTCTTGTTCTATATAGTCATTGAAAAGTAAATAATTCGGCAGAACTTTGTTTTGATAATCTTAGAGTTGATGTAATAAGACGCTTCTCTTGTCCGCAACGTGCTCGGTTTAGTGAGTAACTATTTGTTCGAACTTTTAAGACAGAACTTCTTGTGTAATATGTTCGGTATTATGATACTCTGTAAAGAAATTATGTCTTTTCACTTTTGTTTATACTATGAAATTGTTTATTTGTTTATACCACTTGAAATATTGATGGTTCTTACACGATAACGTTTTTTTATGTTCAAAAGTATTGAAAATTGTTCGTGTATGTGTGTATTAAACATACGCATGGTATAAAAAGTGAATGAAAATGATGGTAGAACATAGAGAGAGAACACGTTGAAAAAGAGGAAAAAATAGTACGAAAAAATGTAGTAAATCACAAGAAAAAAAACCACAGCTCAAATTGAATAAGAAAGAAAAAAGAAATAAAGAGCAAAAAAAAATACGATCGCAACATACGAACATTCACTATTTACTGAATCATCTTTTTAACCAAGTTTTAAAGCTTTTCTGAGTTTTTTTAGTACTAGTCATTTTTTAATCCGTATTTCATCATTGTGATAGAATTTGGATTTTTACTTAATGAATTATAGTAAAAAATGTGTTTCTATACCTCATATTATTTTGATCTTTTCCATTCTTTCTCGTATCTTTTTGTGCTCTTCTTTTATTGCCAACCGCATATTTTATTAATGGACCATACAATGAAAAGCAAGATAGAAAAAACTATTATGCTGAGAAAAAAAAACGATAGAGAAGACGATAATGTTTATACTGCTCTTCTGCATATTTGGACAGTTTTTGTACTCTTTTCTTTTTCTGTATGGTAAAAAAAATGATAAATTGATTATATCATTTAACAGCAGGTAGAAATACTGTAAACAATCTGTTTGTTTACTTTGCGAGAGTTTTATGATATACTTGATAAGCTTAATTGATTATGAGGAAAGTTGTAGGAGATTAGTTTGTCACAACTAAGTGATTAGTTTGTTCTGGTTGTAGATAATGCAGAGGTAGAGAAATTCACTTGAAAAAACTTTGTTACATTTCTCTAATAAAAAGTCATCGTGAACTTGAGATAAACAGCATGAAAATACAAGAGATGAGTTTTAATTCCAACAGCGAAAAATCTAGACTTGATACACTGTAGATCAACGTTATTATCTGGAACTCCAGTAATAATTCTATTATCTTTCATTTTGTTTTTGTGCGATCGTATATAAAAGAAGATTGACAGGGGAGGAATTGCTTATATAGTCAGTTATACGTGGTATGTTTATGTTTTTTCTTGTTATAATAAGAGACAATACAATTTTCTGTCTTATTATCTGTTGTCATTTTATCTTTCAGACTTTTCTCATTTTATATTTCTTTCATCAACGAAGAATGAAATTGAATGTTTTTTGTATATTTATAATTCTTCCTGCTCTAAGTGCATTAGCTCTCTATTCTTATGGTATATTGAGCACACGATGGAGTCGTGTAAATTATGATCTGATGCGTCAACATAATCAAACAATATACAATGATGATAGTTTAGAATATCAGGTTGTACCACATTCATTTCGTACATATTACGGTCTTCTGGGATATTGTCTCGATTATAAATGGTTAAATTTATTAACATTAAAACAACAACCAGAGAAACAAGATTTAGTGAATATGAATACACAACGAAAATCAACAACATGGTGTAATGAATCGTGTGATGCAGCATATAAATGTCAGACAACAGGATGTTGTGTAAGTCGTATAGAAAACTAAAAATTCAGTAAACGTTCATCATTTTATTTTATTTTAGTTCATTCCATGCAATAATATTCCTGAATGTCCAGATTTTTTTGATGAAAAAAATTGTGTTCGTCATCATAATGCGTCGAAATATTACTGGCCGGAAAAAAATTGTATATGGCATCAACAAAGTGTATTTCGTTCATTATCGTCATCGATCGACGCTCAATCATTAAAAAATAATCCAAATCATCGTTCAATTATTGTTCATCTTCGTCATAGCCGTATTCGTTATATTGTTATGGTTATTTTATTTTGTTCTGCTGCACTTCTCATTTGCTTATCGTTATTAACACTTGCACTTATTAAATGTGTCGATCGTTTCATTAGTGTACCATTTGCATTAGTCAGTTTTTTCGCATTTTTTTCATTTTTGGCTGGATGTGGAGGATTAGGTAAGTAATTTTTAAGTGATAAAAGATTTATCAATGTAATTATAGATACCAGAGTATCCTTATTTGATCGAACTTGCTTATTTTCTCATCTTACTCTTGTACATATGGTTTCTTTCTATTTATTTAAGGTTTGTTTATGTATCATTGGATTCATGAACGTATGCATCGTCCTGATTTTACTTATACAGATGAACGCGATGCCATGAAATATGCTCTCAATTCATGGCTAGTAAATATTGAATATTTAGATCTGAGTTTTTGGCTTATGATTGGCGCTGTTGGACTCTCATTATTAACAACATTATTAAGTTGTTTTCTTTGTTGTGGTTTACAAACAGAAAAATCAAAATTAAGAATTAATGTAGATAAAGATAGTTATGAAATTGTACAATTAACTCCATATGATGAACGTTGAAAAGTGCAATTTTTCTGTTTTTCTTCAATATTTAGACTAGATTGTATGTTATTGTGTAGAAAATTTTTTTTCTTTTTTGTTTCTATTGTAGTCTATTGTTAACCCACTTAAGCGAAAGAACGTGTACAGTTATATTTTTTGTTTGCAAAATTCGTAATCATGTTTTGCAATTCGTCTAACAGAATCTCTGATTGTTCGTAACATATGAGTTTTTGTCTTTTTATAGAATCTCGAAGGTTTTTTCTATTACAATCAAAGTTTTTTTTTCAAATTAGGCATCTTCTATGTCCCTGTCAAACTTGCCGGCTGTCTTAGCTCATTTTTCCCTGGTAATTGTTTAAACGTTTGCTCATCTATTCTTTTAAAGAAAATCTCCTTTTTGGTGTAAGTTTTGCCTCTTCTTATTGTTGTCTTCCATGAAAACACTTTCATGAGTAACTGTGCATATCAACTACCGGTGATTCCTTCTCCACACGTGTACGTTCAGAAAAATACTAACACCATTCCACTTACAGAGACATTGTACTACGTTTTTGTTTTTAATGATCATTGGGTAATCTACACGCACGTATCTTATTTTACAATCGCTTACACTTTCTTTACTAGCTTTACTTCATTTCTTTTTGCTTCACTTGATTCTTATAAGAGAATTTCAATTTTCTTCTTCATTCTCACAAAAAACATCACAGTGCAATGGATGTGTATGTTTATCATTGTTTTGCGTAAAAATTGGCATATATTCTTGTAGTTTCTTTTTTTGGTAAAAAGAAATAATAAATGAAAATTGGCAATTACATCTTATCATTTTAAATTAATACGCGTTTAGGGTGGAATAATAAAAATTTAATGATTAACTGCCTTATTCAAGAGAAAACGAACAATGTGATGGAAAACTAGCAGTTTTCTAAAAAAATCCGTTTTTTTCTATGTACTGTTTGAGATAATATCCAAGGACGATTGTTTTTTTCATAGAAATTTTTATTCTTTTAATAAACACACAAGGTCTTCCTTGTTAGCTTTTTTTTTCCTTCCTGTCGAATTGCATAATCTCTTGTATGTTGTTCTTTACTATGTTATACAAAATTTCGCAGAAGTATCAGTTAGCCTTGTTTATCAGTTCCTTCGAAGTACATTGGTTGTATTCTAATCTAGAATATTAGAGCATTGGGGTTTGAGTCCTCAACGAAAACATAACTGGCAGCGCAACCTAACCCAAAACACTTTTTTCCGTTGTAACTCACAAAGTAATGGTCGTACATTTCTCCGATTTATTCATTACAGCTATGTATTTTAATATTATATCAAGCTGCTTAACAAAATATTTAGCTTGGACATGCAGACAATAAAAACAAGGATTCAGAACACTATGATTACACACAGTCCAACCTAACAGATTAGGTTGATGCACAGTGGGACGTTATCAAGTTAAAAGAACAATAAGAATGCTTTTTATATCATACAAAATTTGGGTTGTAACTATATTCAATCCATCTCTACTTCCGTTAAATTCTATGCTTATTTAAGTCTAATTAATAAGTAATTTGAGTGACAGTAATAACGGAAACTATTACTATTTCATATCATTAAAAGTTGAGTCAGCTTGTAAGAAAATGAGACGTATGTTGAAATTATTTTTTTAAAAAAGAAATAGAAAGATAATGTTTATAAACTAGTATTTAAATACTGTAACGATAGTAGTATTTGTGTAGAATAGTATGCAGTCTCATTAATAGTACTAATAGAAGAACGTTTACTGGTGTTTATGTTAGCAAGCTTTTCTTTTCCTCTGACCTTAACCTTCAACCAGAGAAATATTAAACATTTGTTTAAAACTATTTTGTTGTCATGCTGTATGAGAAAGAGTCTCTTTTACCTTGTTCAATTGTTCTAATGAACAGGATAGGTATGAGATTGTTCATTGTACCGTTTTTAAGGTCAAATACTTGATATTACATGTTTTCTATATCATCAAAAATCGTTATAATGACAGAGGATGATAATATGGCATGTGTTAAACAAAGCATTCATAAGAGCTCAAAATTAAGAAGCATATATGAGTTGATCTGAATTGTGACGTATAGATTGTCAACTAAAGTTTATGTTTCTCAAAATTTTTATTTATGAAGATAATGTTAAGCTGATATTACCAAACGGACTCGGTATACTGTTACAAAGCTTTGTGACTAAAATGAGACGTATGTCTACAACTTTCTTGGCAAAAAATAGTTAAGAATTTATACACTTCCAATCTGTGCCAATTTTGTACTAAAGCCTAAAAATGCGAAACTCAACTTCAGTAGATGACGTCGTTGATGCTGCTAATTGACTTTGTATTCTATAACTTTCTCTTCCTCGAAAAAAGCAAAAGAAAAGAGAAGAATAACATAAGATAAAACATCTTTTTCTATTATGAATTCTTTAATGTATAACTTCACTTGTGTTATCTGTACTGTTCTTTATCATTTAATTTGATTAATAAAAAAGATCAAATAATTATTCTGTCGTTTAAAGGTCGAAAGCATTAATCATGGCAAGAAACAGGATCCGAATTGCACATTTTTGTATTATTCCTTATGAATACGTTTAAAGTTAAACAATCGCAGATACTTTTTGGGTAGTATTCGATTGAAATAAATGGATCTGATCCCATGAACATATGGATCTTACGAGTAAAAAAACAGATTTTACCATGACATTCGAACTCGCCAGCAGCGTTGCTGCCTGTTTCATGTACGAATGCGCGAAAATGCACATATTTACCTAATTTGAATTATTGGTATTCCAAAACCTTCTGGTTCTTCAAATGAAAACTCTTTTTCTCAAACCAGAAGCACTTTTAAGAAAACATAAGAGCATATTTGAAATCAATGCGTCGATTTACATCGAATCATGTGTAAAACAATAAATGTTAGATCGAAAAAATATCTGGAAAACTGGTTTGCTGGTTCACCGAAATTTTTTCCCATGTACCAGCAAGACCGACTTCTGTAAACGTTTATTTTTTCTTTAAAAGCATCAGAGGTGACTAAGCAATGATAATTATTGATGAAGAAATAATTTATAAGCAAAAGATTCTGATGTCCGTCTGCTATTAGAAAAATGCCCATTGTGCATGGAGTATACAGTAGATAGATACTTTTGACATTCAAAACAACATGTTATTCGTAAAATGTTAATCGTGAATGAATATTGCCAACGTAAATTAAATACTCAAGACTAATTTGAAACAATCGGTGTAAGTTTCACTGATCATGTGTTAGTTTCATGTCAGGTAACTCTTTCGAAAGTACATCAGATTTTACATCGACTTTGTGCCAATCGTTCGATACCTTCAAGACTAGTAAACTTAAGCTACTGATGGCGAATTTAGAATCTGTATACATAGGGACTACAAAAACCTGTTTTGGGTGATAGCTCATGTCGAGTACATGAGAAATGCATGTCGTCTCACGCTTCGAAATCCAGTGGAATGGCGCAACATGCCTCAGACTTTGAAAAACGTGGAAAATGGTCTTTAGAAATTGACTTTTTTCTAGCGTCAATGCTTTTAAATCTTAGTGAGTTGATACTCTCTAATATTTTGAAATTTTCTGTCTTCTAGAGACTTTTGTAGTTCCTATATATACAGATTCTAATCTGGCAATTCAGCAATTCAAAAAAAAATGTTCCATTGAAAAATGATGGCTATACCCGCAAAAGATCTGTTCAGCTGGAAAATACCACTTCCCGCAGGTGAGAGAGGCCACCGTGCAGTTGTTTTAAAATTTTCTAACGTAATATTCGCCAGCAAGAGCTTAAGTTGTACTAGTCTTGAAGCTACACTCTAAAAAAAAATGCGCCTTAAAATAAGACACCATTAGTCGGTTGACGATTAGTCGCATACATGGGTCTTAATTTAAGACCCATGTACTGTTCTTTATCATTTAATTTGATTAATAAAAAAGACCAACAAATTTATCTGTCTTATTTTCTATAACATTTCGAATTTTAAAATTAGATCATGCATGATCTAATCTCATGAGAATGGACCAGTATTTTCGGTCTAGCTATTGTCACTATTCTATAAGAGAAAAATGGAAAAATTCCTAGTGAATTTTCATTAAGTTTTCTGCCCTTTATATACAAGTAGTGAATACGAAACAAAAGAGGTGAATGATTCCTCATCCTTTAGACGATAAAAATAAGACCCCTTTTTTCGGTCTTACAAATAAGACTGATAAATTCGTCTGTCTTCACATGAGACGGAAGAAAAAAAGTTAGACCAATACAGGAGTAAGACGGATAGAATAAGTCGGATTTTTTTTAGAGTGTATTGAACGATGACATAAAATCGACGCGAACGTGAGCGCCGGCGGGCCAGGGGCAGTTTTTTTGGTGTGGCAAAATTATTAAAAAGTGTAAGAAACTTCTAAAAAAAATAGTGGTACAGGAAAACCCATAATGAATAAAAGTTTTTGGTGTGGCAACTGCCACACTTTGCCACAATGGAGGCCCGCCACTGAACGTGGGTGGTACGTTACCAAAGATTTTTACGGCGAACAGTGAATGGAATAGGCAAACAGAAAAAATAAAATATATTTCTCGATTAGTAATCGAGCGCAAAGACCTCTTGCAGTGTTTTCTTCTTACAAGATAACATACAGGTAATCCAAAAATCATGTGAAAACTTTTTTTCATTTTTCTTTAATCTGATTGGATAGAGAGCACGGCGAGTTACATAGGAAAACATCGATTTTAGTCTCTAAAAAACATTTTCTGTGAAAAAATTAAAAGATTTAAACTACGTCAAACAGCCTAAAACTTTAAAAAAACGCAAAACCATGTTTCTCGTTCTTTTTAGGCGTCTCGAGCGTTTTATTCAGATTCCTCGCACAAAATTAGGTATAGAAAACCACATTTGGCAACTATAAAAATGTAAATGATCATTGAAGAAGCGAAACTCGAGCGGACGTGGAAAAATCGTCATACCCATCTTGTAAACCTATCTAGTTTTTTGGTTGAGGAGTACAATTTTGTTTTTTTGCATGATTCGAATTATTATATCCATGGGATAAAATTATGCATGCGTTTGATTTGATATTGCTTTATTGCTGAGAAAATTCATTCTTTTTAAATCAGGAGCGAAAGAGTGAATTCTACTCATAATTCTCAATTTTCTCCATCACAACTCAGCTTTTATCCAACAAAAATATCACATTCAAAATCAGCGTCAAATACTAAGCTAAATGATATATATTTCAAACTTTTTTCGTTCCCTGTCAGTTTTTGGTGAAAATCCCACTAATTGTTCATGAACAAAGTGCTCACAAAAAACAAAAGTGCTCAGGTAGAATATAAAAGTACATCATCAAAAAATCAGGTAGGTTTGCAAGATCGGCGTGACGATTTTACCACTTTTGATGTTTCCACAAGAAACATGGAAGTTTGCGTTTTTTAAAGTTTTATGTTTTTTGACGTAGTTTAACACTAGAACGCCCAAAGCGGTCATTTTGACCGTTACTGTTTTTTTTTTAAATTTTATACTTAAAAATGGTCCTGAATTCAAAAATGAATTAAAAATTCTACAAAAAATAATTTTTGTGGGACAAATTAAAAGTTATGCCATAAGTTATTTTTAAATAAATTATATGCAGTTTGTTTTATTAAGGATAAAAATCACAAAACGGTCAAAATGACTGCTACGGGCGGGCGTTCTAGTGTTAAATCTTTCAATTTTTTTCACAGAAAATTGTTTTTAGAGACTAAAATCGATGTTTTCCTATGTAAATCGACGAGCTATATCAAACCAGTTAATAAAAAACGAAAAAATCTTCACGTGACCTTTGGGTTACCGGCACCTTACAAATACCACAGAGAGATGTCGCTAAATTACGCTAAATTGTAATAACGAGTATTTCATAGTACAAATGTTGGTGTTTTTAGTTTAGTAGACGATTATACTTACAGAATACATAGTAGACTGAACATATCTATTGATATTTGTTAAAAACGTGTGGGAGTCGTTTTATCATCTCTAAGATTGGTACAGTAACTCGTCAATCGCAAAAATTCGATCTGCCAAAAAAGTCGTGTAAAATCCGGGACAAAATCACATAAAAACACGATTTTTTTCTAGTGTTACATTTCTGTCGTTGATTTCAACGCCTTTATCTGAAAAATCTTACATTGAATGTTTTCACCGTTAACTTTTGCCGTCACAGTTTTTCCGAAATATCATAATGTTACACTTTTCCCGTTGACTGTAACATTTTTTTGCTCCTACGAAAAGAAGTCTTCCGACCAGCCCACGACGTTTTTAACTTGACGTTCTAATAAATTGCGCTGATATCGGCGATTTTTCTGGAGTTTGTCAGTCATTTATAAAAACAAGCAAACAGATTTTTATTTTATTATTTGTTTTAAACGCTTTCTGTAGAATTTGTACGTTTACTTTAAATCGTGATAAGAAACATTTATCCCAAAGTTATTTATTACTGAATACATAACTAAATTTAACTAACGTGTAGCCGAATTAGTTCCAGTAATCTTCCGTCATCGTAGTCTTTGATTTTTCATACTTCTGCTCTCTTAATCTTATGCAGTATACTCGGTAGCTCAATATTGCTTATCTTTTCAAATATTAGAATTAGTCACTTTGACATATCGTTGTTTTAGCTTTTTTTACTGCATAGGTGCTGTTTTCCGCGAAGCGGCTAGATCTCATAACTCTCCTGTCGAAGTATGAGTGAGTTACCATTTTTGTTCTTTTTGTGTGTTATTATACTGAAAGGGAACATTGTGGAATGCGAAGAGATGTCTTGTTTTAGTAGCTGAAAGTGTGCTCTTCAAAATCTACTCTGAAATCAGCTCCATTTTCTTGATCTTCTTGACATTATAATCAAAATGCAGTAAGCTCAGAATTAACATCAGTTGTTTTGGGAATGTTGATATTTTGATTGTAGCGCAATGCCAGCTTGGCTAAATCGAGCTGATCTCAAGGTAGATTTTGAAGAGCACACTTTCAGCTACAAAAACAAGACATCTCTCTACATTCCACAATGTTTCCTTTCAATATAATAAGACAAACACAAAGGACAAACGGTAACTCACTTACTTCGGTAACAGAGTTATGAGATCTTGCTGTAAAATGTGTTCTACTTTTAATTACTTATTATTGGTTTTAGATGAGTAATTCACAGACCAATTCATCTCAGCCTCGGTCACCGTCGTCAAACATGAATATATCTCAGACATCTGTTGACTCTCATTCTCAAGTAAGAAAGGCAGCATGTTATGAACCAAAAATTGTGAATATTTCTCAGAATCCGAATAATGGATGTGATAAACAGATTATGAATCACAATAGCAATGTATGAACATCAAGTTTTGTTTTTCATTTAAACTATTAAAATGAAACATTCTCAAGTTTCAAATAACCGCTATTAGGGTCTCATTTTTCACACTATAGCCGATTAGACGAGAGCCTAGTTCATTCTTTTCTATGTTGCCGGGCTTTATTAACTGGTTGAAACGATGTTGTTGTATTTCTTCTCTGAAAGGTTGTTTTAATGAATTTAGAATGGTAACGTTGATTTGGACAAAATGGCTCCTGAAGACATGACATCTAAAGAATATTATCTTGATTCAACCGCACATTTTGCCGTTCATGAAGTAAGTGAAAAGTCACGCCTGCTCATTAAATCAACTAATTACCAAATTTAAAAATTAATAACCGGTTGACGTACATCATCTCCAGATACAAGATTGATCCTGAATGTGTTTGATTAATTTGTTTCTGTTTTATTTTTGTAGGAATTGTTAAAAGATGAAATTCGAACAAAAACGTTTCGTAATGCCATTATAAATAATCGTCATTTATTCAAAGATAAAGTTGTATTAGATGTTGGATGTGGTGTGGGCATATTTGCATTGTTTGCAGCTAAAGCCGGTGCTAAATTAGTGATTGCTGTACGATAAAAAGCTAAACGATTACTTTCAACATTTCTTTACACAACATTTTGTTTTAGGTTGAAAAATCCAACGTTATTGAATATGCTAAAAGAATTATTCGAGCAAATCGTTTCGATAAAGGTAGGTAGCAGAGTTTCATATAGACTGAATCAAACGCAAACTATCTTGCGACTAATATTTCATTGATTCAATCTGAAAACAAATGAATAATCATACTAGGAGGAAAACAACTCTTTTTCACTGTACTTTGTTTCATTTTTATAAAGTAGTAGAGTCAACTTTTACTTATTAACAGATTTAACACTTTTTCATCGACTAGTTGACTAAATGGTGTTTGTGCACTTTTCTCAATTCTAGTTATTAAACTTGTCAAAGGAAAAATTGAAGAAATTGAGCTACCAGATGGTATTCAAAAAGTAGATATTTTAATTGCTGAATGGATGGGCTATTGTTTATACTACGATTCAATGATACAAAGTGTTATATATGCTAGAGATAAATGGCTAGTGAGTAATTAATTTTGTTCGCGTTTTAAGGTGAGCACATCTAGCTGATATTTGAAGTCAGATATATTCTTTTAATCTAATGAGTTTTATGTTTCAACTCGAGATTGTTTGTACTGAATAAATTTGTTTTACAACCGCTTTTTAGTTACAGGAAGGTTCAAGTCTTCAAAAATTGAACCGACCTTACCACGTCTATAGTTCTTTCTTTAACGAATAAACCCACATGATTCATAGAAAATTTTTACAATAAATTGCCTTTTCTCTAGAAAAGTTATAGAAAGACTCGAAGACTGCATGCGTGGTAAGTTCCAGTTCGAGCTTCCAAGGCTTGAGCTTTTCTGTAACTAAGAAACAGTTGTAAAACAAACTTATTCTTGTAATCTAGTGATATTTTCGGGAACGTTGACATATGAGTGCGGCTTATTTGAATGCATTTTCAATTACACCACTCATTATTGAAAATATTTTGAAACTTTTGAACCGTTTCTGCTACCATTGTTTAATATTAATTCTTAATGGCTAGTAATCTTTTATTTTAATTTCAAAAATAATCTGGCTTACAATATTTTTGAACAGCTTCATCATCAACATACTCTTGTTGCTATTTGCGGACCAGTGATAGCTTGATTGGATGCTTGAAAAGCAACGTATGGAAGTTGATTCTGACACCTTTTTATCATATCAGCAACAAGTTTTTCTGGGCCGTGTGAATGTGGGATTCCTTTAAGAAGAAGCGCGTTTTACAGATTTAAGCTTCTTTGTCATAATAATTAGGATTACTCACCCAAATCTGGTTTTGCATAATCTTTAAGAGTGTTAAGATGACCAGGACAACCAAACTCTTGACATTTCCATGAGATCGATTCTTTTTTATGGCGTTCAAGTCTATAACTATGTCGTTGAAATTGAACTGATGGTTTACCACAACCTGTTTCGGATATTTCAACCGGAGCCATATTTCTTGATCCAAAACAGAACATTACACGGTGTAAAAAGAGGCGGTCACTGCTATAAGAGTTCTGTTGAACGCATACTAAAAGAATCACTCTCATAGAAATGTCGAGAATTTGGTTGGTCGTCTTAACGCTCTTAAAGATAATGCAAAACCAGATTTGAGTGAGTAATCTGTTCGTGTGTGATTTTCGAATATCTACAATTTAGATATCCAGATATTCCAAAAATGTTTAGATATTAGAACATAAATATCTTGGCACTGGTGTGGTCAACTGACAGAGAGGGGAAGGGAGAGGGGTACATAGCTGTGAATGAACTGGCAGAAACCACCAAATAAGACGCGCTAAAATAAGATGCACTTAAATGAGAATGCGCTCAAATGAGACGCACTCATATGAAGCCGTAGTATTTTCGTTTCTTTAGGAATGATAGATAAAGAAGTCATTTAGAAAATCATGTTGATAAAGACGATTTCACATATACTCTCTGAGCTATCACTCATTTTTTTATCTTCAGATTCAATACGTATTATGTCAACGAGAGATCACCTTTTATTTTTTTTGATTATTCGAATAATTATTTTTTCTTGCGAAGCATTAGTCTTAAATGTGCTGTGTTCGAATTTCGGTGTGGTCAACTCACATAATAACCTTCGATAAGTTTTTCATCTCTTAGTATCTCAGATCAGCTAGTCTCTGTGTCTTTGCTGAATGAGTGAGTCATTATGTGGATAGTCAGTGTATGTGAGGAGCTGAGACAATTGGATGAAAGAACTCTGCATCAGAATATAGTCTGTCTATCTGCATAAAGTGGTTAATGATTAGTAAGTGTCATGTCAGATACAAGAAAGATATCGGGCTAGTAAGACGAACTATCCTACACCCGTAATGGTAGCTGCAAGGCGGAGTAATCTTCCGTCCAATTTCTAATAATTACTAAAAGTTTCTTTAGAAACCTGGTGGTATTATATTTCCTGATCGTGCCACCATGTATTTAGTAGGAATAGAAGATCGCGATTATAAAGAAGATAAAGTAGAATGTAAGCAACTGTTATAGTAACATTTTTTGTAGAGCGTTTTTGTGATTATGGTTAATTTTAGGGTGGTCAAATGTTTATGGATATAATATGAGTTGTCTGAAAAATTATGTAATGAGAGAACCATTAGTTGATACTGTTGATAAACGTCAAGTTGTTACTGAACCATGTCCGATCAAGGTAAGAGGATTCTATCGACTTTTCTTCGAATGGTAATGCTATTATTTTAATGTTTGTAAGACATTAGATTTGAATACAATGAGAATCGAAGATATTGATGTATTATCTTCATTTAAATTACGAGCATTTCGTGATGATTATATTCACGCATTTGTGACTTATTTTGTGGCCGAATTTACAGCATGTCAAACGAGTAAAGCTCATATCTCAACTGGTACGAGAAAGGATTAGATCGAGAAATTCATATATCGTTATATCTGGATCTTTCTTTAGCTCCAGGAGCTGGCTATACCCATTGGAAACAAACCGTATTCTACTTTCCTGATTATGTAACAATAAAAAAAGATGAAGAACTTAACGGAGAATTTATGTGCAAAGTGAATTTAGAAAATACGGTAAGTACGTCAATAATAATGATAGGTTGAAGAATGTTTTTCTTTATTTTAGAAAAAGCTCGAATTTGGCATTAATTTTGAGTTCAATAGTCAAATATCATCATTGTCAAGTAAAAATCAATACTATATGCGTGGTTAAACAATGATAGAAAAGAAAAATTACTCATTTACAAAAACATTTCTAGGCAATTTTCGTTACGGTGAAAAAGTAGCAAAACGTTCTTCTTCTGTTGGTTGTTCGCTTTGTTACTCTTGTATGTGTTTAATCTCCATCAAGTGGTCTTTGTTATTCGCTCATTTTAATTGTATTACAAAACATTGCAGAATCGTTAACTGTTACGTTTTTTTTTCTCGTGTTCATTGTTTCTGTGTGTTCGTGATGTTTTTCTTTATTATTGATGTTCGTCCGGAAAAATTCTTTGCAGTTTTTTTATTCCATAAACAAACTTCAACTGACAAAATTTCTTTTTCATATGTATAAATTCTAGTTCCAGTATCAAGCGTGCAACATCTACTATTCGTATTACATATTGTCGAGATAAAAAAGAACGAGCATTAACTAAATTGATATAAGCTATTAGTACGATTATGTTGCATTTTGTAACCTTTGATACTTTTAAATCGTAATTTTATTCTCACAAATTATGTTTGTTTAAACATTTCGATGCTTTGCATCTTCATCAGTAGATACGATGAAAGCATCGAAACGTTTAGACAAACATAATTTGTGGGAATAAAATTACGATTTAAAAGTATCAAAGGTTACAAAAGAGCATTAACTACTGTATCTTCAGAACAATTGTAAGAAATATTACGGTTTTAATATCTCGATCCATTGAAGTAGTTCACTTATATAAGAACGCTTAACATAATTAATTATCTTAATGTCTTAATGTCGTGCCTTAGGCTATGTAAAGTAGTAGGAATTACCTATTTATGACACATTTTATAACATTTTAATAACACAAAACAGAGACAATTGTTTACAAGTGTTATATACAATTTAATATAACTAAAAATAAAAATAAAGTTTTACATGATTTTCTCTCGATTCATCCCTAATTGATTTGCACAATATCAACGGGCGGCATCAGAAGTGAGCGTATGAAATGAACTAAGAGACTAAATCATTTTAAACACTCAATATTCGTAGATATTGAATCTGACAATTTTCAGATGTTTTTTTTCTTTTTTTTTTCGTCTGATTCTACATTTATCTGACGCACTACAATAACGAATATTCTCATCATCTTTCATCTAAAAGATCAAATTCACTCGTTGTTGTAACTGACGTTGTTGTTGCCAATTTTTGTTGTGTACGTTCATGATGATCATTTTCACATAATATTTGATTATTAATAAGAAAAAATCGATCACCAACACAAAATCTATAATAAAAAGAAATTTTTAAAGTTTAATTCGATCCTGTTATGAAAATAAATTATCAGTTCGAGATATACGTACCTTTGATGACATTCATTACAGGCAAAACAATTGAGATGATATACTAAATCTTTAACACGCATAACCTAGAAAATAAAAAAGAAAATGAAATTAATTGTTCAAATATTTTAAAAACTCGCACCATATCGAATGCTGGTATCAATTTTTTACATTCAGCACAATAGCCAGGAATTCCAAATAGGCGTAAATAATCTGAAGATAAGAAGAAAGAAAGCAAGTTTTTTCTTGAAATATCATGGAGAAATATCATTGGTGAGTGGAACGTCTTGAAAACAATTACAATGCTATTGCTGAATTATTCATATAAAATGGAGATTTCTATCAGATGTACAAGTGATCATGTTCACAAAATATCTTGTAATTCCTCAAAAAAAGTCTCAATCACCAAGATAAAATATTTAGCATACTCGAATATCAGTCCCGGGGGCCGCATCACAAAAAAACTTAAGTTTGACTTAAGTCAGATTTAAGTCTTCGTTATGTGCACCTACGTACTAATTTTATACACTTAAGTCTGACTTAAGTCTAGACTTTGACTTAAGTTTTTTCGTGATATGACCTCCTGTGTAAAATTATAAAAACAATTTGTGTTTAACGTTTTTTACTCGATCTTAATAGCCAAAACAAATCTGAAAAGTAACTTTCAATAACTGGAAGAGTTTCAATCAGGAGCGATGTGTATGCAAGTGTCATTAAAATTTAAAGTTCAATGATGTCTGATTTATTTCTAGAGATCCAATATCAGTAAATCTGAATGAAACTTGCATATACATCGCTCCTGATTGAAACTTACTTTTCAGATTTGTTTTAGCTATTAAGATCGAGCAACAAAACGTTAAACAGAAATCGTTTCTATAATTTTACACAGGACTGTATTGTCGAACATACCATAAAAGACTATAAAAATATTTTCATTTCTGGTCATTACCTCTTTTACATAATATTAAATTTGCTTTTACAAATAATGTTGATCCAACTTCACCAAGACGACAATCACAGCAAGCGCCTAAAATGATGAGCTACTTATGAGAGATTTGAAAAAATTTGCAAAAAAAAAAAAAATTATAGTCACTTACATTTTAAACAATCTTCATGCCACATTTTCTCCAATGCTAGAAAATAGTTAAAAAAATAAAAAGTCAAAAAAATTTTAAAAACTCAGTATTTACATCTTCTTACCTTGTAACATATAACGATCATTAATTATTTGATTACATCCTGCACATATAAAATATTTTCGTCCATCACCATATGATGTAGATGTTGTTGTTACAGTTTCAATCGACGACATTAATTCATTTATTCTTCTAAATAAAATAAAAATAAAAGTCTAAAACAATAATACCTTCTTTCTTTTCTGTTTTCAATTATTCTTTGTATACTTCTGATCAAAAATCTACATCATCTCATTCCTATTAAAATGATTATCGTGCTATTTTTAACCTATGATGACGATATAAAACCTTAAAATTTCGTTTGACAAATAAAAGCAGATGTCTAAAAGAATAGTTTAATGACCTCGTTTACATGCTGTTTTTTGTTTTTTTATTGTCCGATTAATCATTGTACTCACAGCAGGATAAAAGATAGAACTATCCATATATTCTGTAGTTTTGAACGGAGCCTATTTCCATCAAAATTTGAGCAAACAATAGTAGCGCATAGTAACGATGGATTATAACTGCAGGACTACATCAGATACAATTGTGTAACAAACTAACAGTTCAAAGAGTATAAAATCGAATAGTATCCATCCAATTCACTAAAAATGATTTCGAAAATCTTGTTTTGTTTTTGTTTTTTTTAAACAAAAGTCGAATTTTATCAATAGTTCAGTATCTTTTGACAATATTTATTTTAAGACTAAAATTGAAAGTCAGTACGTTATGATCTGAGAAAATTCTCGAATATATAGAATAGTGTACTGTGAACTATATCAAATAATTATCATCATATATTTACTCTGCTTTTTTCATGTATCTTTTTTCACTTACCTTTAAGTAGTTTTAATTTCTATTAATTTTTAGTACATCAATACTTTTAATATCTGAGAGTGATTGTCGAACTCTTCTTTTTATTCTTTCTTCTCATGATGAATTTTTCAATCTCTCGTTGAGAAGAAAATAAATTTGATTAAAAAAAGAAAGAAAAACGGAGGATGTTATTTGTAAAATTACAAATGTATGCGTGTGTGTGTTCTTTTCTCTGCTCAATGTTTAATTAAAATAAGTGCCTATATATATATATATATATATATATCTAAATGTAACAACAAAAAAGTCAATTGTTTTTTAATAGACTATATCCATAGTGAACGTATAGTATGCTTTTATCTATCTGCTCACGTACGACAACGTATAGAGGAGTATTTTAACAAATTTTTCAAAAAATAACATAAGTTTTCGACAGAAAGAGGTTCGACCACACAAAAAAGATTCTTTTAAATGCAGTTTTCCGTAAATTTTTGTTTTTTTTTATTGTCCCGATTACGATCCCGTGAGATCGGGATATCTCGCAGTTCTCTACAATGGATGCCTATTATTACAATGAAGAGTAAGTCTTTCTCTGTCTCTCTCTCTCTCTCTAGCTCTCCATCTGTTTCATAGAATCTCGTTCATCAAAACTTGAGAATGAAGGGAGAAAGAGAAGAAAATTTTTTTTTAATTATATTTACTACAGAATGGCACTTAATCGATAGAATTAAATTCTTTGACATTTTATTCAAGTGATTCAATCAACACAATAATCTCTCGTTTTCCATTACCATATTGATCATATAGCTTTTGTTGAGAATAAATCATAAGTATTAAAAAAAGTTTGCTTGATTTCTTTTTCTTATTTAATTTTTTTTTTTTTAAAAGTAATTAAAAAGGATAAAAATTGAGAAATTAAAAACAGGATATGTTGACTATTCCAACTGAAGAGCCTTGCGTTAGGCAGCCACACACACGTACAGCTATCAATTTTTCATAACCAGTGTGGCTTCGTGGTTATATCGTTCAACTCGTGCTTTATAAGTGTTATGTTCGAACTTCAGTGCGGTCAACTCGCATAATAACCACCGACAAGTTTTTCATGTCGTAGTACCTCAGATCATCTAGTCTCCGTGCCTTTCCTGAATGAGTCATTATGTGGACGGACAGTCAGTGTATGTGAGGAGCTGAGACAATTGAACGAAAAAGAACTCGACATCAGACTATAGTCTGTCTGGATAAAGTTGTGGTTAATGACTAGTAAGTGTCATGTCAGATGCAAGAAAGACATCGGGCTACTGAAATGAACTGTTCTACTTTCCTTCTTTCAATTTTAATTGAACTTCGACAACCAAAAAAATTCAAAACCTATATAAATTAGATTAGTGAAATTAGCAAAATTTGTCTGCGTAGACCTGTATTCGAATCATATTAAAATGGCAAATTTAGGATAATTATGGTGAACAGAAACAACTTATCTACCCAAAAGTATCATCGGACCCGACGTACTATTTATTGAAACTTGTTTTTTTCGAGAAACTGATAACTAATTTTGTACTAGGATAGCCATGCTTCATAGACTGGAGATAAATATATCATTATCTAGTATTTGAGGAGTATTTAGCTATAATAGTAATATGAATTTTTTAGCAAATAAAAAACAGAAACAGCGTTATTATTCAATTTGTCGGATCAATAAGAAAATAAAAATGAATACTAAATCATAAGATATATTTTAGCTATAATTAGGTATTGAGATATCATTCTGTTACATGATAAATATCAAATTTAAATTAATATTTCAAAAGTACTCACTTTTTGATCTAGTCGACGATATTTTCTGTTACTTGACTTTTCCAATTCTTTATTCAAAATATAACTGTCTATATCCTCATTGAATAAAAACATTTTTTTCATAGAGTATTATTATATTGTATTGTGTTAATTCCAATTTCCTTTTTTCTTTTATTTACGTGCTTTTCGTCTCATGAGGCATTACTTTTTATCTATTCTTATATAGACTACCACCAACTAATTATTGCCGATAGAAAACGATGATAATAGATGAAGCAGTATGTATCATCTATCTAGACTAGATATATGTTTAACGAACTAACTAGAAGTCTAATCATCATCATAAAGAGAAGAAAAAACAAGAGAAAACGGCAGATTGGTTGTGTTTTAATCTATAAAAATTGGAGAAAAACGGTTTTACATTACAGAAATAAAATTACTAATAATAGCAGGATGTAGAAGTGCCTATAATGTTGTATGTCAGGAAATAAAACAAAAAAACCCAATTATCATTATCGTCGTTTTAACAAGAAATAATAACAAATTACTTCTAGTAGATACATGAAAAAGACGTGTTAAATCAGAGAAAACACGAACATACTGATAACATAAATCGTCAAATACAGAAAACATAACAAATGGAAGAAACCTAGTTGCTCTCACTCCAATATCTTTACGAGAGTCAAATATGTGCAATGTAATTTTCAGTTTTGAAACCTTACTAGAACTGTAGCAACCATTTGGTCAAAATATACAATTTTTACTGTAAGATATAGAAAACATTTTCAGACATTTTACTTCAATGGCACAAACAATACATTTATTAAGATTTTATGTGTTTGGCGTGCTCTAGAATAAAGATTGAGAGTAGGGATTGTAGTCTCGAACATCGAGCACAGATAAACGCCGTTGCAATTATGATTATGCATCATAGTCAGAATCGATTGACGTAATCTCAAATGGACCGATCAGTTAAAAAGAGAGAAAAAACAGATCGATTTATTAAAATTTGGATATAGTTCTTTTTGTTATCATTTGGAGCTGAAAACACTATAGCTGACAAACGAATTTAGAAAACGGGTAATTTAAGGATATACACGTTGGAAAAACGATTTTTTCGTGCTACTTTCCTCAATTGATGAAATAAAAACTTCGCTAGATTGTGATGAGAATAGGACAAAAATGATAAAGGGTTCCGTGAGTCTAAAACCGGTCGCTACTACAAAAAAGACGTATCACCGAAACCAAAAAAATAAAGTTGGTTTTGAGTTGCTGAAAAGTGTTTTTTCGTGTTCACCACACTCGACAACCCGAAAGATTTTCTATTTTCAGCGAGGGGTACTTTCAAAAGCTTAGGAAAAATTTTGAAACAAAATGGCGCAGAAAAATTCCAATGGGAAAGTAATATTAGTTTGAAAATTTTTCGTAAACTTTTGAAAGTACCCCTCGCCAAAAATAGAAAATCTTTCGGGTTGTCGAGTGTGCTGAACACGAAAAAACACTTTTCAGCAACTCAAAACCAACTTTATTTTTTTCCGGTGATATGCATGAAAAAAATCGTGCACCGAGTTCGCAGCTGGGGTTTTCAGCCAAAAATTTAGCTCTGTCTAACCAAGATACAGTAGAAATAGTGACCTTTTCTATCAGATCCTCAACGAAAATCAGTATACTTGGTAAAAATCCCTTCCTAGCGTGTCACTTATAAAAACCCAGTGTATTGTGTGATACAGTATACCCTAGAGAAAGTACTGAGTTCAAGGTACCCATGTACTGAGAAAGCCTCAGCAAGGTACCCGATATGGGTACTTCGAAAATTCTTAGTAATTATACTAATGTAGGTACTGCATTGGGTACCCATA
>CAJNOQ010002601.1:0-23517 GCA_905250885.1 Didymodactylos carnosus | reverse complement strand
TTTCCGTATCACTATCAAAGAATGACTAAGAAACAAAAGAAGAAGAAAATAGTCTGGTTTGTTCTTATTTTAATTATAGGTTATTGTATGTTAAGTCATTTGTCTTAAATTTAATGTCTGAAGAACACGTCAGTTTTCTTGAACGAAGAAGAGAAAAATGCTAAGAATTTAAAACCGGTCGATCACCGGCCGGTTTGAAAATATTTCTAGACCGGCAAAAGATCGGTGGAGACCGGCCTGTCTGCCGGCCCGGTTCCAACTCTGACACACACTATATTAAGGAAAGAAGTTTGAACGTAGCGAGGATTAAGCTACAAAAAACGTAAAATAATGAATGTCCTTTACCTATTTTCAAAAACATTTCGCCGAAGTGGTCTTCTGTTTCGGGGTGATCTTCTATTATGGAGTGGTCTTCTATTCTCAGAGGAGATTTACATATCATTTAATATACTGCACAAAAGAAGAAAAAATTCGCGTGTGCAGATTATCGCTAATCTCATTAACGTAGACAGGAACTTTCGACTGCTTATTATTTTCGTTTAGCAAATCAAAAATTTCAATTTTGGGTAACACCAGCATCAGGCCAATACGAAGCTTTCGATCTGTTTTCCTCTATAAAGGTGGCATTCAATTCGGACTCTCTAAGTGGTAGAAGATAGAGCAGCTCGAGTACCAGTACTATGCATCAAAATCCTTTACATACTTGTCTTCATAAAGCACTAGAACCAATCACAAAGGTGTCTTTTGTATAGTACTCACATGAGCCACCATCGGATAGCAAGTTATTACACTCATTAGTACACATCAAGATAGATAAGAATAACGTAAAAAGTCTTATCACTTTCTTACGAAGTTCTTATAAATCTCTTATCGGATTCTTATAAGGCTGTTACGAAATTCGTGGCACTTTCGAGCGTTTTCCTGTATAAGATTATTATAAGATTCGGATAAGATTTCCATAAGAATTTCCAAAAACGTTTTGTCTAGGGCATCTCGTTACTACTCGTCAACTGCAGCTCTGCCAGAAGAGCTAGGTTCATTATATCCTCTTTCGTCTTACGTAACAGTCACTGGCCGTTGTCCGCGTATCTAGATGATTTATAAAATCAAAAGAGGTGTCAACTGATCAATATTAATAGTATTTTAAGGGCAACCATTTTTGAATCAATGTAATAATTGATGCGTGTAATAATTGATAAAGTGTCTGTATTAAATTTAATTCAAAGTTTAGTGGAATAAACTATCGAAACAATATGGTACTGAAAATTGTTCGAGTAATTAACACAATATTTTTTATATTACTTTTTTCATTATAGAAAAAATAAAATTTCTGTACAGTAAGTAATAAATGACATTAACATGAGAAAAAAATAAAACGATAATAAGTTTTATTAGCAAATAAAAAAAAACAATACAAAAAAATTTGACATAATTTAGAAGCATTGAAATGTGAAACACAACAATTACTACTTTCAAAACCGGTTGTTCTTGTTCTACTTATTATAATATATTATGTGAAATGTATCATTGCGTAGCGTCTATCTTTTATTAAAATACCAAGAGAGAACATCTACTTGACTCTCTCCTATCGACTACCTTCTAGCTGTTCTTCCGAGAGTGAGACTAGCTGATAGTGGTGACATTCTTTCGAGAGTCTGACGAATGGCACCAACATCTTGATGTAAACGATTCACAGCTAGCTGTAAGTCGGTCACTCTTTCATTTAGATCAGATGATGCAGATTGAGATTGAGTGGATTTTCTCACAGCTCCAACTGTTGTTGATTCTGCTGTTGATGGAGCTGTTTCCAAACGTTTTTGTTGTAATGATTCTTCGAGTAATTCACGTAGCCTTTGTATTTCTTCAATAATAACTTGATTTGACTGTTGTTGAGGTTGAGGTGTTGGTGGACTTTCCTGAATAAGTGGTATAAGTGATGTAGTGGCAGCTGAGGATCCTGTCTGCTCTTGTGAATGAGCAGAAGAAATGGTTGTGGGTACCATCGATGGGCGTTTGATTGTTCCTTGTTTTTTAGTTGTTGTTGGATGTCCATGAATTACTTTTCCTAGTGACGTATCTATTTCGGTTAGTTTCTGTTGTATTTGTATCTTAAAGGTGTCAAACTGTTGATTTCGTTTATCAATTACTTGTCGAAAACTTTGAAATGCTTTTGCTTGTTGCTGTTCTCTTGATTGACCGTAAGCATCAAAGTTTATATCTTTCCAATTCATTTGCAGCGGTGCACATCGTCGATGTAACATTTCCTGAAGTTGTAAACGCTTTCGTTTCGATAAACGCCATTCATGGTGCAATATAACTTCTACACGTTCCATTAGAAAACGTGCTTCAACACTTGAAAATGCGTCAGTTTGCAGTGCGTTACTGATCAAACCAATAAAGATGTTGACAGATAAAATAGCAGTAAATAACAAGTAGGTACTACAGACGAAACTAGCAAAATATCGATCGATTTGATGAAAATCTTGGAATGGAACTAAAATGCAGTTAAAATATTATGCTACTGTCAATTTTGTAGATATTATTCGTAACACTTACTGTCATCAACGAGTGCAATTCTGAATATACTAAATAACAGAGAATAAAAAGTATCGAAGCCATCTGGTTGTATTATACGACACATTTCAGTTGCGTTCATGCATAATTCTGTTGTTCCATTGAAAAGATATAGTGTTTTTCCACTTTGATCTTGTTCAAATGGTACGGGATTTTCATCGATATTACATTCTAGTAGAGCCTGTTCACACACATGACTTGATTGCTCAAAGTCTTGATGTCGAATCTGCTTACTACCAAAAACGGAATAGAATACGAAAGCATAAGGCATTAACAAAAATATAAATACTAGCAAAAAACGAATTATGTCGTCAAACATCATTCTGACCTAAAGAAAAAGAATAAAAACCAACAGTTATAAAACTAGAAAAACTGCTAATTTAATCCTTGAAGTTAGTCAGTTATCAACATTTTTTATAATAAAAGAAATGTTCAGATGAATTGATCAGAATATAAGTACAGATATAAAATAGATGAGTGATTTTTGCGCTTTTACATCATTTATTCTATTCTTCCAAAGGACAGAAAAAATAAAATTAAAAAGAGTCAGTTATTGCTGTAATCTGATTACAAATTTTTTGAGATTTTTTAAACATGTCGGGTACAGAGCTGAGCGAGCATGGATTTTCTCGAGTACTACAAGTACGTTTTTTTCGAGAAGATCTACAGCGAAATTTTGCTCTATTATCGGATTTTCATAATATTCTTCTTCAGTCTTTACCAACTTGTAGTAATTTTTTTATTTTACTCAAGTAAAAAAATATTTAACGTGAAAAAACCCTGTTATAAGGTTTATGGAAATTTATTCTAGGGAGAGGTTTGCTCGTTGTATATAAATATAGTTTACATTGACTATTTTTGCAAAGTTTGAGATGGAGATTTAAGAGAATTTGGAAACATCTTAATACACTAAATACTTTATTTAAGGGATTTTATTACTATAAAAAGTCTTTTGTTTTTACAACAACACTTTAGCTTGAAACCAGATCGCCCTTTTCACAACAAGGACTAAAGTACATCTGAGATCACTTTGAAGTCGCCTGGTGTATGAGAATATTTCTTCTTTAAATAGTAACTCTTCACTATGTTCATTAGACTATGCGTATATATGTAGGAAGAAGGTTTTCACATTTTTGCCCGCTAGGGCAACGGTAGTAAGCTTTTCTATAGTTCTTCGCTTATTGCGATAAAAGAATACCAGTGAGTGATAAATATAGCCGATATTCTAAAATCCACTAACCCAATAGAAAAATTAAAAGTTTTTCGTTTTAATATCCACATTCTTGCGTACTGACGCCTCATGGTTTGTACGATTAAGGTAACAAAATACGGTCCATTCAAATACATTGATTTTTAATGCACAGTTCGCTGTTAGAGGCCTCCGGAGCAGAAATCTACCTTGGAACCATGACTGAGAGATCTTAATTAAGCCGAAGAGACAATTGGTTCAAAAACACGTCATATTGTAGACCGAATCTTCCTCTCTCTACCATGCGATTTTGAGCTCATTGTTATTGAAACTTATTAAGCTGATTAAAACATAATCGGTCATATTCCACGTTTTCTTTTTTCAATTTTTATCCATTAGAGTAAAAAGAGACATACGAGTAGTGGCGGAGCCAGCTATGAGCAAGAGCCTCCTCTAAAAAATTTATAGATTTCGAGCATTAAATTTAAATGAGTTTACCTCTGACGGAATTTAGAAAATTTCTGGGCTGAGCCCCCTCTAGATCAAACTCCTGGCTCCGCCACTACATACGAGTTGGGTTGAGGTTCAACTACTGCATATTTTCATATGATTTTTGCACCATTGTGCGGGAAAGTATTAAATCTATCATCGTGTGTAAAAGCAAATTTTTCAACCAAATTTCTTTTAAGGTTATAGGTAATCGACCATGCTGATTTTGAATATAATATTCATTTGGGTCCATAGACCTTTCCTAGCCGGTTTCTCGAAAACTAGTTTTTCAGAAATGTCGAAAAATCCTCAAAACTTTTCCTAAATAAGTCACAATTGTAGCCCGCGAAAGTCTGATCAAAATGAGATATTTCTCAGCTCTACATGACCTTTCTTTGCAGAGTTATGGAATTTACAAGAAAAGCCCTAAACGTTCATTATCATCTCAGAGAAAGAAAAAGGAAAAAGGAATTCACGGCTTTTTTTGTAAATTCTATAACTTTGCAGAGAAAGGTCGGGTTCCCTCGTAAGTGGCAATAATACAATAAAGCTGTCTGCTTTTACCCCAAAGTGTTGTAATAGCCCTAAAAAATCGATACCTTAATAAAACAACTATAAGATAGGTATCCAAGTATTTTTCCCAAATTCACTAGTTTTCAGATAAACTCTTTATACATCTCCTACAACTTTCTCTCACATCAGTAGAACAAGTAGTACTCAATGTTGATTAGAATTAAAAATAAATTTATTCCCATTTGTCTACATACCATAATAACTAATTCACCCAGTTTAATTTCAACTAATTTTGATCTTAACGTTTTGGCTGTTATTGAAATTGTTCTAAAGTAGACCATAAATCGAAACCAAAGACAAATAACCGTTACCGATGCAGTATACATATGAATACGAGAATATAATACGCTATGATGAGATACATCAACTGCATGTGTAATGATTGTTATCAAGCAAAGAATATAGCAGATCCAGTCGAATAAATTATTCAGTGAGTAATAAATATAATAAGATTTAACACGGGCTTTCAAACGAGCACGTAAACGTCGATAGAATAGTACTGGACGAGAGGCATTTGACGGTGTGGTTGCCTGGGCTGATGTTGAGATACCATTTTTTGCTGACTTTGGCAATGCTTGTTTTGAATAGGCACCATTTCCCTTCTCTGCTTCAATTGACGAAGGAAAAAAGCCAGCAGATGAAGCCGAAGACGACAATGAATAACCCTCCATTAAAATTGGTTCCGAGGATCTTGCTTGTAATGGCGTTTTCATTGGTAATTCTCGTTCTGCATGTTGGTGATGATACCGATGTCGTTTATTTTCTGCTATTGTTGGTTGTGAATTTGTTTCATTTGTCAAGTTTATGGTATTGTCTACTTTAGCATTTTCCGGAGCGTTTTTCATTGCTGTTTCGACTGTTGTTATTTGAGGTGGTTTCGTTTGGGAATTTGAATTTGGATTTGGATTTGGATTTTTCGATTGTAGATTTATACGTGTTGTTCGCTCCGTTTCCCACAGCAAATAATCATCGTATCTGTGATGTGCATAACGAATTTCAGATATTTCTTGTACGATTTCCCAAATGAGAAAAATAATTGACACTGACCACACCACACATCGCCAGATATGCTTTGGAAAAATATACTTGTGACGAATGGGAAATGGTTCGATTAGCAGGATACATGTCCATATAATTAAAAAAAAAAACTCTAATAACATTGACATATAGAAATGTTTAGCAGCATAACTGTCCCATTTCCATTTGATTAAACCTAAGAAAAGAAGAAATTGAAAATAATTTTGATAACGAAAAAAGAAATTGTCACCTTTTATTAATGGATGTGTGACTAAATCAAGACGTTCATGAAAATAAATTGCTTCAAGTGGTGTTATCGGACGAAACTGGGTACCGTCAGGACGAAATTTAGGTGTGACGGATGGTCGTGATAGAGGAGATACATATGGAGTAGATCCATGTTGAACTAACGGCAATTCAAGAGAGTTTTCCATCGGCTTGGGTACAGGTTTATTCTGAAACAAGAAGCAAAAATGTATTGTTGAATGAATCAGTTATAGATATGACCATTTTTTGTGACTCTGAAGAAAAAGATTCTTCCTTTAAAAAAAATGTCTTCTTGTCCAACTGATTAAGATACTGTATCTATATCAAATATGTACAAACACATACTTTTTTTCCACTGGCTGTAACTACTAATTGGTTAATTAATCGAGATGAGTCACTCAAATATACTTTATCAAATTCTTCCCTAAAATGAAAAAACTAAAATATATGTGACTCTAGATCAGAGCATAGAACGATAATATATCGGCATTTCTACCGATCAATCCTATATGTACTACGGTTAATCAGCAACTTACCATGGTTCAATATGATCGAGATAGAGCTGTACCGCTTTTTGCACTTCATTAATAACGATTAGCGAATCCATAATATCTAAAGCTATTGAACTGCTCTCATCACTAAACAGTAATGCTAGAAACGTTTGCATTGAATTGTCCAATGATTTATAAATACAAATGTTACATTTTTCACATGGACGAACGGTTATATCCGCTGAAGATGACAGTGATTCACCAAGTCCCGAATTAATCTCAATTAGACCACTTTGTTTGCAGTTAAAACAACGACGCTTAGCTTGAGTGATACCTGTTGGTGATACACCACAATGACCGTCACGCAATGAATGTGAGAGAATTTCATAAGACTCTTTCCATTTTGTATTGATTATTTTAATGACAGCATAATGTTTACATTCATTTGCTAGTTCCATCGGTGTTTTATTATCATTATTTTTTGTCAACATCATATTCGCCCAAAACCAAAATTTAACACTAGATACATTTAGAAAACATGTAAGCGCACTGGGAGTATCTTCACGAGCTACATAAATGGAAAAAAGAAACATTGGCGTCTCGCACCGAAAAAAATGACTTAAATTCATTTTATTGTCACCTACCAGCTATGTGTAATAAATTGTCACCGTACGATAAACTACCTTCAGATAAATATGTTAATAATTCATTGTCACTAACGAATGATAAAACTGTTTCAAGACACGCTAAATTATTAAAATTTTTTCTCATATATGTATGGATAATCATATCGCCATGACTTGATGATCTCACATGTAAACAGTTTCTATCTTTTTCAATTAATATTCGAACCATTTCAGGATTATTCATTTTCATAGCTGTTTTCAAATCAGTTGATTGTATCTGAATGTTTTCCTGATTTAACAGGAGATTAGCAACATCATCATGATTAGATAAAATTGCTATACTCAATGGTGAATATAAATCACTATTTAGAAGATTTAAATCAGAATTTGATGATTTTAGTAATGTATCAATCAATTCAAAACTTCCTGCAAGTTGAAAAAAGCTATCAATCACACATGATGATAAAAAGTCTTAAGATATTTACCCTTTTCGCATGCCAAATGTAATAATGTATTTCCTCTTGAATCTTTCACATTTTCATCGGCTCCATGTAGAATTAAACATTTTGCTAATAATCCATTATTATTTTCGGCACATTCGTGTAATGGTGTTCGCTGTTTATGATCGACAACATTTATATTTGTACTCATTTTATTGATGAGCATTGTAGCAACATTTTCCATCTGATTTGCACATGCCAAATGGAGTGACGTTTTTCCCAGTTTATTTTGTGACGTTAAATCAATTTCAGTTTTTGTTAAAAGTTTACACATTCGAACATTATCTTCGCTGGCAGCTAAGTGAAGAGGAGTATTCCCATCTTTGTCTGTTATTGTCGGATCTGCACCGTGTACGAGTAAATAGTGTGCAAATGATATATTATCGACAATAACAGCATCATGCAACGGTGTATGTCCGTCTCTATTTTGAGCATTAATCAACATTCCATTTGATCGTAATATACTATCGAAAATATTTTGTTCAGTTATTAGTTTACAATAATGTAATGCCGTATTTCCGAGTGAATCGAGCACATTTAAGTTTGTTATATCTATATGTTTTAGAAAAATAACTAATAAATTAAAATTGTTTTGTTCTAATGCTTCAAGAAACGGTGTACGTCCGAGACGATTTTGTTTGTTAAAATCAGCATTTACTTGTATCAATTTTTTAAAATATTCTTCATAATCAATATCTTTTTTATTTACTAAATAATGCAACAATGTATTTCCTCTTTCGTCACATGCATCGATGTCTATACCATGTTCAATAAGTAATTCAATCGCTCTTAATGTTGGAAAATCACATAGGAGTGGTGATCGAGGTAACTGTGAAAAGTATCGTTTCCAATTAAAAGTTGAAGTTACTTTGAATATTGCTTTCAAACATGAATCATGTTGACGTTTGACACAAATACTGACAGGATTCTCATTTGGATTCAGTCGAATACCTTTGATAAAATCAGCATCATTTTCTAAAAGTGCTTGTAAGGCATCCAACTTATCTTCATAACAACTAATATGCAACGGAGAACGACCATTTTCGTCATATACATTCACGCGAGCTTTATACGTTTTGATTAGAATACGAATTAATACACTTTCGTTTTTACGTGCTGCTATATGGAGCAATTGTGTTTGACTAGGATAATCTTAAAACAGAAAAATAATGATTTCTGGAAGCAATGATAGATTTTCTCGAGTTTCTAAGGCTACTCGTAGGCACTGTTGTCTTCAAGGGGGAAAAGGCGACTTTTTCCTTTCTTAGCATCGGAGAGCATCGCTCTGCATCGGATGCTAAGCATCTCAAACATCGGAAAGCATTTCAACGGCTCCGGAAAGCTCCCAGAGCCGCCTTTTCCCCCGTGGCTGTCTTTCTCTTCTTTAGTTAATCGAAGATTTTTGAAATTACCATCAATTTCAAAATAGAATATATTCTACCGTTTTTTGAATAATCTTTTATACAAGAAACACAGAGGTTGATGGTTTTCGCTAAGCGACAGAGAAATCCGGAAGACAGCCTTTCATAAGCAAACCTTCAAAAATCTCTTCCAGCGGTAGGGTATTCAACGATGTTTGGAGTGCCATGTCAGATTTCCTGAAGAGCTCAAACAGCACTATACTGATTTTATTACATGATTAGAGGATCCAAAATATCCTCTTTAAAACGAGAGTCAAACGATATTATTTCCAGTGGTTGTTGTGTGTCATCAAATTTGTTCGAAACCGCAGGATCGATAAATATTCGTAATATCCGAAACGGATGAAAGATATACACATGGAGGATTATTCGAAAAACGACAGAGTACATTCTAATTTAAAGTAAATAGTAATCAGAATGTGATAGTTTGCATTAGCATACCTATGTTCTCAAATGAAAGAGGCTCGGATGAAGCTACTGTGACATCGATCATCATTTTTAGAAGAAACGTCGCCAAATCTATATTTCCAGTAGCCAACGCATAATGAGCTGAAACGAGATAACATAAGACAAATGAAATATGTTTAAGTAGTATCAATTAATAGCACTTGCCAGCTGTCCACCCATAATCATTTTGTTTACTAGGATCACATCCTTTTGTGATTAAATATTGAACAATATTAATACATTCCATCGACTGTAAATCAGCTCGTGCTAACAGATGTAGTGCACTACACCCGTCTTCAGTAATCGCATTCAGTTGCGCACCATTTTTCTCGAGTTCCTGTATGGCATCTAATTGAGGTTGAGGCTGAGACAAGATGTAGGATAATAGAAGTTTATTTTGTTCATGCGAATTAAATAGTGTATCGGGTGTTTGATTACGACCGAAGAACGTCTTTCTAGCATCGGTTAGCTTTGCTAATAGTCCTGGTTTACTCGCATTTGTATCACCACTTTCGCGAGAACGACGACGACTAGGTGTTTCATCTCCACCCAGCAAACTTTGCACTGAACTTGATCGGGTGGTAGACATTTCTGCCTCTTGGGGTACCAGTTGATGTTGCTGGTTTGAGGCAACCAAACTATCAGTTGGATGAACGGAATGCCTTAAAAGTTAAAAAAATATATCAATTTACTGAACTTTTTCAAGATGACATGGCAGCAGGTTTAACACTGTAACTTAGCCACAGATTTTCATCAAACTACGCAAACAAGTGGCTTTTACAGTGATCAACAACATAAAATAGTTCGAGAATTTCACATCCTCCCAGATTAAACATCTACAATATTCTTACATCATCAAACAGTAACTTGAATAGGCCTCATCATCGCCCTTGATTTACTTCTATCTGACATTGTATATTGACTTACATTATATCGTAAATCCTCAATGTTTATTATGATCCTTAATACCATTTCAGAGAGAAAGACATATACCTACTACTATATGATAATGTCGTTACTGTATAATTATGTAACGAATAGTTATACTTTGGTTGTTCTTTCTCGCAGTTTAGTATGGATAAGTAGACTCAGTATCTTTCATAATTATCCGATTTACGCTATTTTTTGACGAATTATTTTGTCAATAGAGAGAAGAAAGGAAAATATTTATTTGTCTTAATTACGACACTTGTTGTTTACTTCGTTTTTTATCTAACAGGGTAGAAAGTCGAAACATTATCCTCGACGAACAAAACATGTGAAATAATTGTCACGACGAGAAAAAATGAAATTATAGACAGAACAGATGTGTCATCATTTATGGACCGAAGAAGACATAATTATTTCACAGTTAATTGGACTAGATGAAAATATGGGATGTTTGATGTTAATTCACTGATACAGCAAAAAATAATTAGAATAAATAAATTCGTGTATGGAATTGTGCGTACATTTTCATTTGCCATCAGTTTTAAAAGTGGATGTATGATATCAACTACACATTTTCGGTAATATCTGAACAAATTAGCTTTGATCTTTCTTTTAAATCACATCTGCTGAACAACTTTGGATTCTAATATATCTTCTAAAATCCATGTTCTTTCCATCTTTCTAGTAGAGATCTGTACGGGCACGGGAATTCCTGTGGCAGGGGGCATGGACAGGCACGGGCAGGCTCGAATAAGACACGGACAGGTACGGACGGGCAACTGCTCTCTTTGGACGGACAGAGATTTTACAAGAAAAACAACACCACGTTTGTAGCACACCAGAGAGAAAAAAATATTTTTTTCTGCACGAGCACGGGCACCAAGAAAAATCTACAGACGGGTACGGACAAGCAACCTGTACAGGACTACGGGCAAAAAATCTTGTCCGTGCAGATCTCTACTTTCTAGTGTAAAAAATGCGCGTTCCTACGTCAATTCATCGTTGCTACTTATTCGTGTACCCTTTGAACGATACCCATTACTGCACGATACTCGACTATTCGGTCTCTATACTACTCATGAAGGCCCACATTTCGAAATTAGTCGGTTTTTTCTACATAGCCTTCTTCTGTTCTGCAACAATGGCGGAGGACGCTTTTCAGCTCTCGGATTATGTTTAAATCAAACAAATAATTTTTGTTGTACTTGTTTTTTGTTTGTCGTGTGTCATAGTAGCATAAAGTAATAGCAAAACATCTTCAATAACACACATGCCTGCCGTATAAATTATATAAGAATGTTGATTAATTATATTATTTAAACGTTAATTTGATAATTTCTTAATGTAGTGTGCAGATGATTTCGAGGCGTTTTTACAGTTTATATCTACTATTTTTGCCTGTTCAAGTAAAGTTGGAAAGAAACAAGTGATTACTGGATCAGCCCATCGCAATTTGAGTGGTAGAGAGAGAGAGAGAGAGATGAGTTTTTCCCACTTTTATTCTCTTAACGTTCAGTTTTAAGGGTGAGATGATAAGATGAAGATGATGCTAACATATCTAATCATTACATCACAAAAGAATTGTTGTTAATGACAATATATCTTAGCAATACTGTTTTGTACAAGGGGGAAACAGCAGACTGAAATCAGCCCAAAATAAGTCGAAAATCACTCAAAATCAATTGATTTTCATTGATTTTCACTGATTCTCACTGATCCTCTGTAATTCTCTGTGATTTTCAATGACTTTCAGTCATTTCCGGTGACTTTTCATTTGGTGAAAATCGATGAAAATCAGCAAAATTGACAAAAATCGGTGAAAATCGGAAAAATCCAAAAATCAGCTGTTTCCCCCTTGGTTTCATAACACTCATTTTTGCACACTTAATGTATGAACCTCTTATTGAGATTCAGAACAGGGTCGTCATAACAGGATCAAGTAACTGGAGAATAATACCAACCCATAAGAACTTTCAGAAAATGTTTTCTCTAATACAACTCTGTATAATATGTTGAAATCTTACCCTCTAGATGAATGAGGCATACGAAGAATCTTTCGTAGCAGCAGTTTAATGTTTTTCTAACTTTGTAATACGTTAAGAATTGAACACACTTATAAGTGCGAGTGAGAAATATAGTCCGTCGCCTGGGTATAATAATCATCACTTAACAACCCATAAAAATAAAATATTGTTTTATAAATATTTTATTTTGAAATCTGGTCTTGTACAAATAACTACCAAAAAAGAGAAAGAACAAAAAAGAAGCTTTTGTAATATATATTGTAATGACACTTTTTGTGTTATTTGTCATATAGATATTAATTTCCTTTTGTTTCATTGATCAAGTTGTACAGTGAGTCCCAAAATTATTTGCGCAATTGCACAGGAAAATTTGTTTTTTCTTTAATTTCATTTGCTAAAATACTATCGACCTGCGGTTTTCACCGATAGAAAAGCCATGGTATCAATCATGTTTACACTTAAAAATCGTAAAAAATCTGTTTTTGAACAACAAAAGTATATCCTAACACTTTTATTTTCTCGTTTTTCTCATACGATTTGAATTGATTTAATCTTTATTTATTCTCACTTCGAAAATTTTAATGAGAGCAATACTAAAGAAAAATTCGTTTTTGCTTAGTAGATCAGACTTGAAGAGGTACGATTTGCTAGTCAGGCAAACGGACAGTGTTAAAAAAAAGTAACTATTAGATTTTGTAAGTTAATCAACATTGGCGTTATTTAATAATAACAACTTCTTAAAAAGCACCACAAAACATTCATCTGCTAATAATTATCTATTAATATATCGCATCGCAGTAATATATGGAAGTGTTCAAACAAAAGATGTAAACAAAATGATTAATTTTGATACACTAAATATCTTTTTGAATATGATATTACAAAAAAATCCAGTTTTATCAAAAGACGATGGAACCATTATTAGACACTGATATTAGCATAATTATATCAGTTTCTTTCGAAATTCTGACTTATACATTTTCATTCTCTATTTCGAGATAGTACTCTTTTATCAAATTACGAAGCGATTGTATGATATACTACTGGAATAACAAGTAGCAGTTTCACAATCGTTTACAGCAACAATGGGTTAACATAAAATATTATTGAACTTCGCTTCAAACTACTTACAGACCGTATTTTTGTCCCGAATACCAGAAATGAGCAAGACTATCTCAAGTGAAAGAATTTACTCCAGTAGAGTTCAAAGATTTTTTCATTACATTCTGTTTTCATGATGTCTTCGTAGTAACTCTCACAATTGTAATCTCTTAATGATGAGAGAATTAGACTTAGATGTAATATTAACTTTTAAACAATCTTTACTCAAACAGAATCAAAAGCACAAAAGTTTATTCAATACTGCAGAGAAAATTAAGCTTACACACATCCCGTAACTAAAGTTATAAAACCTAAAAACAGTACAAACCTTCTGAAATTACATTCACAGCTATAGACTATATTTATCCAATACCAATTTTGTTCCACACAGTTTCATTTAGATTCTGCATGATATATTCACTGGTATGTCTCCTGTTTAATGACATTATGTTGATAAAAGGTTTTGACTATGTCTCGAAATTGAACTATCAATCTTTCTAAATTAATTTACTAAACCAAACGACAAATCCAGAAAAATGAATAAATAAGAAAAGAGAAAATAGAATATATGTGGATGCGCTTGACTCGGTCGACAAAGTTAAAATAGGCCTGTATGTACTTACTAACTTAAGGGCGGTTATTATAGATAAACTGCGTATATTAATACGCATACAAATAAAGAAAATAATATATGAACTTACACTCGAAGTATTCTTGAAATAATTTTCGATTTTTTATTAAATAATGATGCCATATTGATATTTATTCAGTTTATCAAATATGATTAATTGATTATAATGTTCTTCTAGTTCATTAAATAATAGTCATATACTATACTCTTTCGTCTTAAATATAGTGAACAGATATTAGAGTATATATCTATACATACGACGCCAACGTCTTTATGTTATCAGTTAAATATATTTTTACCGTGTAATAATCTTGTAGCTAAAATATATTTCTTCTTTTTTTCTTCTCAGTGAATGAAAAAAACGAAGATAAAAGTAAAACGAAGGAAAACCAATTATATTTAAAAGCATTTAATGCACAATGACGTAAATTTTTCTTTTTCTTCTTCTCTTATATACATATAGTAGCTTCTGGTATCATCTAGCCTTGTACCTGCTTTTATTGTACATGAAACATTAATCCACCATCCTATTTTAAAATATGTGTCTACTAGTTAGAATGGTACAGTAAATTAGTACTCAAATGAACGTTCATAATAGTAAGTAGTTATCGACTTATATTTGATAGCTCTCTCATGTACTGTCTGTTTGAATGTTATTATATAGACAGGACTTCTGAATTGATTCATTGCAGTACTCTCTGAGATGAATAATAGCCAGTTATGATTTTGATTATATTATATTATTAAAACATGGTTTTAATTATATCAACTAATACACATCTTTCTTTCTTTCTTTTACTCATTGACATATATCATTTTATTGATATTATCACAAATGTAAGCTAAACGTTTTATTATAATTTAATATAATTTCTCTTAGATTACTGAACAATGCACGGGTTCGTTCAACCATGTATTTCTAGGGTCAAAAATAATTTTTTTTCTACTTGTTTAAATATCAAAATATTGTTTAATACAATGAATTGCTTATTTTAAGTAGTAACGATTTTCTAAATTGAATGTATTTCTCTTACAGTTCTACTAGAAATTTTTACAATAATTATGTGGGTTAATCGGATTGTTTTACCATTGGTTTGCATTGTTGTATTCAACTCACAGCAAATCTTCAAATTAATTACATCATTGCTGTTGCATCGAATGGAATAATCTAGTGACAAATATGTAAGAGCCGAATGATTCATCGTTTTGATTTTCATCTCTTGTTTGCGCTGAATAAACTCAAGAATAGAGTACATCATTTCTCTAAAAGCTTACTTTTGATTCAGAAAAAAGCAATTTGTCTCTGTTTGATAGTGAAATAGTACGTGAGTTTCTCGTATTCACCACGTAAAATTTATTCACGGGAAGAAACTCATCTATGATTCTCCGACATTTGAGAATACGTGAATGGAAAAGTACTTTTTGCCTATGTCCGTTAGATCAAAAGCTTATAGATTGTACTCCTGTTTTACTTTCAATTAGTTTACCTCCTTTTTTGTACCAACCTAATGAATAAGGAGACGTCTTCCCATATTTCATGGTGCATACTCGCGATATCGCTATTATGCACCATGAAATCGCAGTTTTTCTGCAAGATTTCATTGTGTCATAACACAACATCTATAAGTGAAGGTGAGTGGGCTGAATGTAAAGAAAATGAAACGGCATCATTATTTAGCACAAATTTAAAGAATCATTCGTACTATATTCAGTTTGCTAGACTATTACTAAAATATAATTTATATCAACCAAATTTAAAACCGAAATGTTTGCAAAGGATGATTCTATGTTTGCCTCGGCAAGTTTGAGATTCGACCGGGTACACTTAAAATTACCAATAAATCAAGGATTTGTCGCCATTTGCCACAGACATTTCTTGAATTCACACGAATAAAGTTTCATTAAAATTTCTCATGTAGATCTGCAATTTTCTGAATGGTCAAAACTCTTGATAAAACACGGATTTTACTACAGAAATCAGTTTTAACACCTCTTTTGGCTTCATAAGTCATCTAGATACGTGAACAACATCCATTTGGTAGATAGTGCCACCTATAAGAGTGAATGACTGATCAGCTAGTAGAACAAAAGTTTCATTTGCTATAGTGGGTGATGGGTGATAAACAACAGAAATTCATCCACTTTTCTGGATGTACAATACAGAAAAATGTATGCTGTGGTCACTCACTTCTCCGATGTCAAGTTTTACAGTCAAATGTCTTTTGACTTCATCAGTTATCCACCCAGGTCAAAAACAATTGACATTCTCAATAAGACATAAATGGCCTGTTAACGAGATGGCTAACAACAGGGTTTCAACAGGCTTTTAATTGTGAAAAAATGATCAGTTAACAGGCACCATTTATTGTTCTTCATCTGACATAAAAACAAGCAATTAATTGTGTGTTAGTAGGACTCAGATTTAGATAACCATTAAATGGCATTTTATTGTCGCTTTAGGATGGTTACATAAACAGCCAAAAACCAACATTTAACGTTTATCATTTAATTCACCCTTTTCTTTCACGGATCTCTCTACTAGACTGTAAAGTCGGAAATTATTTATAGAAAATGCTCGGCGATTTTCAAAAAGTTTATACACGAAATCCTCACTGATTTTCAAGATTATAGAAAATCGAATTTCCAAGTATGTCGAAAATCGCTATCGAGTTTCTAGATTGTTGGGAATAGTTTTTACAGAATTCAGCACGATTTTTCAACTTTCGAGCTTGATTTTCTAGATTGTTGGAAGTTCGATTTTCTGGAATCTAGAAAATTCTCAGCGGTTTATGTACGGACTTTTCGAAAATCGAAAGCTCAGATTACTTTCTTGAAAACGGTTGAAGATGAACTTTTTCACAGTTATTTAAAGCTATTGAACTTCGAAGTTGAGTGGAATGTAGTACTCTAGTCTTTATTATTGTGCATCTTTTAAATATTTGACTTTTATGTTCACAGTTCACAAGAATAAAAAACTGTATAAACCTAGATAATCTAATCAAAAAGGATAGCTACCTAGAAAAATAAAATTAGAACATCTCTAATATTTGTATAAACAAAAATAAAATCTCTAAGAACTCGAACAATTAAATCTCGAGAACATATCGTTTTTGAATCTGAAGTTTTTTTATGCTGCTGTTTCTGTTGTGGTGTTAGTTACATGACAATATGGATCTTTTAATAATGAAAAACAAATTACGAAATAGGAATAGTGCGTGATAAAAGAGGTAGACTTAGACCAGCGATTACCTTAAAAAAATTTTCCTTCCCCTTCAAGTTCCAGTCGAACAAGCGCTAACGATGACTTTCGTTTTTATTCATGGCGAGGGTTGTTCCCCCAACAGAAATGACTCTTTACACTTTACGTCTTAATCGTGATTCGTCAAAATCCACCACTCACATGGAGCTGTCAAACGTATGGTAAAACAATGATCGATTGGACTTCTTAAAAAATCGAATTCGATTTTCAAACTTTTTAGAACCTCCTTATCGATTTTCTAACGAATAAGAAATGTAAATTCATAGAAATTCGAGTAGATTTTCTAAAAGTTAGAAAATCGTTGAGAATTTTATAAAAGCTGGAAAATCCTTGGCGATTTTTGAGATCGATTCTCTATAAAATAGAAAACAATTCCAAATTACAATATATATATCTCACGTTGTTTTCGCATAGAAAACGTAGAGTTTTGTTCTTCCCCCACTATATAAGTCTTCGAAATAAAAGACATTTCAAATATTCTAATATTTTCGATTGACTAGGTGCGATGACCATACATAGAACCAGTATCTGTTTCCTCGACACAAGTTTCGATGACTTATATAGTCAAAGAACAAAAGTCTATGTTTTCTATGAGAAAACAATGTGAGATATATAGCAGAGGGATCCGCGAAACAAAAGGGTGAATTAAATGATAAACGTTAAATGTTGGTTTTTGGCTGTTTATGTAACCATCCTAAAGCGACAATAAAATGCCATTTAATGGTTATCTAAATCTGAGTCCTACTAACACACAATTAATTGCTTGTTTTTATGTCAGATGAAGGACAATAAATGGTACCTGTTAACTGACCATTTTTCACAATTAAAAGCCTGTTGAAACCCTGTTGTTAGCCATTTCGTTAACTGAAGCCTATACTGTTGAGTATAATGACTTTTTTGTACCTTTGCGGTTCCATGTATCTGAGCTATTTTTTTTATTGCTTTCGTCAACTGTATTTCATGCAGGCAAAAGAAATGAATCGAGAGCAATGCCGCAAGGCCTTAGAAAATGGCACGTTGAGAGATCAATTTAGGCTTTCAAGTCCTTTGAAGAACTCTAGCACTCGACGATAGAGTGCTTAGTGAGGGTGCGTCAAGGACTCGAAAAATTATGAATCTCCAAGCTCTTGATGCATCCGCGCGGCATACCTCATCTTTGAGTAATTAAAATTCTTTGAGGGAATTGAAAGCCTAAATCGACCTCTCGAAGTGCTATTTTCTAAGGGATCCGACAGTTATATTTCCATCTGTTTAGAGCAATCCAGCAGTGCTTTACTTTGCTTGATGCCGTCTGAGGTCGTGAAAACCAGAACAACCTCCGATTCAAAATAAATATACGTGGGCAGAGATGAGAAAAATGTGCTTGTTTTACACACTGTTTCGTTTTCGAGCAACTCAAATTCATTGAATGAAAGTTTTGAGTTTAAACAAAAACAAAATGACGTTTCATTTCATGTTTTTCTTTTTCGAACAAGCTATGCCTACCGAGATATTCAGAAAAACAGCGCCCTCTATAGTATAGAATAGTGAATATCTCGGTAATCATAGCTTGTTCGAAAAGGAAAAACAGGAAATAAAATCTCATTTTGTTTTTGTTTAAACTTAAAACTTTCATCCAATGAATTTGAGTTGCTGAAAAACGAAACAGTGCATGAAATAAAGCACATTTTTTTCATCTCTTTCTACACACCTACGAAAACGAGAAATTTTGCGTTCTTGTTCGTTGTATATCGCAGCTGGTCGATTTTAGAAAAAGGGATGGATTCATTCTAGTTTTTTACGTTTAGATATGCGTTTTATTGAATACGTGTGGTTGAGTCGAAATATTCTTATTTCTAAAAATGGTTGAGTTAGAAGCTTTACATGCCCTCATTTTGCTTATGATTTTATTGTTTCCTTGGTAATTTTTATTTTTGTATTGATTTAGAAGCAATTTGTTTTTTTTCTTCTTATATTGTAATGATCAGGCATGTCATTCTTTGGAAAGAATGATATGTCTGATGTACACGAAGCTTTGTGGAGTTCTTTCTTTTCTCGCATGATCTAAATAATTTTTATTATCATATATTACCCCTTAGATTTCGCTGAAGATTGCATCAAATCTTGCTTCTTTTATCATATTTGTTTAAATTAGAAAAGATAACTTATTCAAACATTTTTCTAGATTCTATTTCATTTTTTTTAAAGCAATGGCTGACGATTTAGCTAACAATAGGACGGTACGTTTAGATATCAGTAAAAATAAGCAAATGTGGGGTATGTTCTAAATTATTTTATTTTATACTTAAAAAAAGTCTTTTGTGAGAGCTATTCACGCTAACTTAATACAGCATATCTTTATTATTTATTAGGTAGGAAACGAAAAAGATGATAAACCGCCAGCCACGACGAACGAAAAAAAACGACGTGTATTGTCAAGAGAACGTACGTATAATGACATTTTTAGGAAATGTCTCCCCTTCATTTAGATTTTCTTCAAACTCTTCCGGTTTTGAATGTGACATACCACTGGCCCAAGGAAAATTTTTTATCCCACCTCACTTTCACTCGAAGTAAGCATTTCAGAGAAAAACACAAAAGTTATTTACAATCAAATTTCGGAGTTCTTACGAGAGCTTTTTTCAAAACTTTCTTATTTTAATTTTAAAATTGAAAAATACTACTGGCCCACTGGTTTAAAAGTTTCAAAAACTATAAAATTTAACTTTGAAAACAAATTTGTTTTTGTGAATAGCTCTCGTGAGGGACTCTGGAATTTGATTCTAAACAACTTTCGTGCCCAGACCTTGTCTCCGAAATGCTTATTTCGAGTGAAAGTAGCCGTAAGGATTCTTCAAAATACTTTTAGCTCGAAAATGTCCATTAGGAAAATGAAAGTTAAATTTCTGTATCAAACGTCCGTCATTCGGGAACGATGAAATTTTTTTCTATATACAGTTTGATGTACTCTATCGAACTACACTAGAATCAACTTTTCACATAAAAAAAACTAGAGTTTTTATTGAAATTTTTTGAAAATTGAGAATTTAAAAAGTGTTTTTATTTAAAAAATACAAGTCTGGAAACCCAAATGCGTTAAAGTGTACTCTGCAGAGTATGAATAAAACAGGATGGAAGAATCCTCTTCTATTAATCAAAATTTAGACAATTCTTCTTCGTGTTCTAGTTCGATGTATGATGTTTGGCTTTGGAGATGATATAAATCCCTATAGTGAATCGGTTGATGTCTTAGAAGATCTTGTTTTACAATATATTACAGATATGGTATAATAGTACATTACAAACTAACAAATTAGTTCATATTTTTGTTTTATTTACTATAGACATTAAAAGCAACTGGAATAAGCAAACAAGGACGTATTCAGGTCGATGATATTTTACATTTATTAAGACGTGATACTCGAAAATATACAAGAGTAAGAGAATTATTAATGATGAATGAAGAATTGAAAAAAGCTCGAAAAGCATTTGACTCTTCTAAAGATTATGAATAATGAATTTTTGAAATAAATGTATATATTATGTACAGAATGACGTAAAAAGATTATGTCAGAAAATTTTTCATGTATATGTTTATGTAATGAATTGTTCTTCTCTCTTTTAATATAACCAATTTGTTTGGATTAAAACTGATTCAGAGAAGATATTGCTTATGTTTAGAAGAGAAACCTTTCTTTAAATAAAAATTTTGTTTTAACAGTTAAAGAAACTATTAGATTATCTCAATTTTCACAAATATCTATGTCAAATGCAAGTATCAGTCATATTAAGTCGATATTTTAATACATTGATATTTGAATATTTGTTATATCTTCGTACTTTAGTATAAAATCACTAATATTTAGATACTTGTAAAATATTTCAAATGTCTTTTTAACATTTTCTTGAAATAGTGTGATGTGATAACGTAAGTGTCACACTGATTAATACAAAAATCAGCGAAACCAAGTATAATAAAAAACAAACTGATGACTAAATAAGTTTTACTGCGACATAGATGAAAATCTTTACGACAATCAATAATAGTAGGACAGCACGTTTTATTAAAACTTATCTTTTTTTGACACTTTCTGGACAATATGAGAGGATTTATTAATTATTTATATATATTTTAAAATATTTTTGGTAAAAAACAATTTGCCAGTATGACAAATATTTTTATACAGTAACAGTGCAACGTAAAATGCCTTAAGAGTTCTGTGACACACGCTCTTTTATTACTCTGAGTCAGACTCGGATCTCGACTCGAACAAAGCCGTTATAATATTTTATTGTTCTGTGTCTGCCTGTCACGTAACAATAATATGTGTTCGTGGATGAGTCGTATCACACTTTCGTATGTCTGTGTAAAGAAGCCATCTGACTATAAAGAGAATTTATAAACAAAAACTGACGTTGTCACTCGAATTTTTGACCTTGAAAGTTTCATTGTATAAAGAAAATTTTTGAAACGTTGTACATTCTATTATCTGGTACATCATCGACACACAACGTTTTTCTACGTAGATATATTAATATTGTTGTTCCGTTTTTCTACATACACATGTGTCTCTTTTCTAATGTTAAAACACATTCTCTCATCAAATTTTCTTACCCATTATTTATCACTATTATTGGTTATCATGTTTCCTTTCTTACATTTTTTTTAACTATTTATATACTACGTGGAGCACAATTTGTTAATGAAATAATGATACTCTCGCTTTGCTAATGCTTTGTATATTTTTTTATTGGTGATAAATAAAAAGCTTAAAACAAAACAAAACTGCATGGTAATCACGTCACGCAAGACTTGCGAATGTGATGGGAAGCAAATCACACGACCGCACTTCTTTGAGTTTAGCATCGCGTCTTTCTCTTGCTTTGAATGCAGACGATTTCTTTTTAACTATGTTCAGGCTTTGTCTAGTTATTCACAGAGTCAATGGGTTTTTCAGCCACCCGCGCTTGATTGGCAAACACAAGCCCAAAATACCAGCAAGAATACTTTCTGTTAGAAAATAAGATGGAGTTTTCCGCCTTTTTTTATGAAGCGATCTCAACCCGAATGAAAGACAACGCACTCGATGAGTATCAGTGCGTATGTTTTCTATACCCAACGCTTGCACTAGGCAAACTTCCTGAGTGGATTTTTCTAAACAGATATGACCTTGTTTTTTAACAGTTTTTACTGCCAAATTTTCGTGATGGTTTTTTCTGTTTTCAGGAAAAAGCCTTTTCGTCCTTTTCCTTTTTTGATAAACTTTCTAAGTGGCTTACTCTAGGAAGAATGGAAGAAGTACATTTAGTTATGTAAATTTTTAAGAAGGTTTGAAGCAGCAGAGAGTTTTTGATTCTTTGTTTTGACTTCAGTACAATCTCGGTGAGAGAGAGTGAAAAGACAAAACTAATCAACGCTCAGAACATATAGAAATCCCTACCATCAACCATGTTCTCAGTTGCAGCTCTGCTCTAATCTCTAAAATTATAGAGCAATCACTATCGTACATCATTGACTTAATTATCTATAACACGTTAGTACATGTAATGGCGATAATAATGACCTATTCACTATACAAGTGCCATATCTATGAAAGTGACTCACACGGTAAACGAACTCTGTTCTAAAAGTACATTGTACCTGTATGCTGTTAGAGTACTTATCGGTTTTCTTGACAAGTCCAAAACAGTCAAACTACCTACTTCGAAACACCCGAGAAAAGACAGCAAATATCAAAAGTCTCCGAAAGGGAGAAGCATCAGTTCAGTCGCAATACAAATTTCACATTTTTCAACATCACATACCGTTCTTGAGAAAATATTTACAGAAAATGATAGATTTTTCAATCTAGAGAAAAAAGACGATAAAGGGTGGGCCAGAAGTCCTGACTCGATTTGAATAATAAATTTTTCTATAGTGAAACAAGTGGTTGTAAATTTGTCTCTATGAAGAAAAGATGCAGTAAAAAACGCTCTACAAAATGACGATTGATTGACCC
>CAJNOQ010002600.1:0-23519 GCA_905250885.1 Didymodactylos carnosus | reverse complement strand
TTTTTTTTGCTTATCTATTATGTCTCGCTATCCTTTACTCTAACTTAGTGAAAGAACATATTTTATATGTTTATAATAAAATTCACAAAAATCTAGAAGAAAAAAGCTTTTTCTTTTTTCTTGTCAAGCAATGACTTTGGAAGAAACTAAGATTTGGACAGATCCGTCCACGCCTAGTTGTTATTGTACATTAATTATGGAAGCTATCTTTATATTCAACTAAGATTTTCTCACTTTGTTTTTGTCCTTTTTCTTGATATCATTCTTCTGGCAAAAACAACTAATTTAGTTAATGGTCAAACTGGTAGAGATCGAGAAACGACCTGTGGGCCTGACATTTGGAATAGTGCTTCCCGGTCTTTGTTAATAAGTTCCGAACGTATCTTAAAGAAAAGACGGGTGCTTCGACCCTTTACTAGATGATTGATACTAAAGCTTGAGTTCTATATGAGTAACTAAATTATTAATTTGCTTGAATAGATCATACCTTCGTTGGGACAAATGCAAATGATTTGCTAAAGAAACATTTGTTGAAATAACAAATAATTATATTATACTGTAGATTACACTTGTTCATCCCTTTCTAACAATTCCTTTAGAGCTAAAAGATTCTTCATTCAGGTTTCATAGCGTGTATTCCTTATATTTGGCTGTGTTAGTAATTTAATCACATAATTTGTATGTTTCAAAATGTCAATAAGTTAAAAAATGGATCGAAACAAACTTAAGCTATACAGTCTATTTTCTGTTCTTCTCCACGAATACTGGAAATCATAATCATTTTAATCTTCATCAATCATTTCATTTGCAACTATTATATGAATACTGATTCTAAACGTAATTTAAATGCATTTGTCTCATCAATTATTAAAAAATAACCTTGGAGATGTTTCACACATCATTAATAAAATCGAAAATGGATGCTTATTTTACGGTGGTTTTTTCTCGCAGTGTTTTTGTTTAACAGTTTTGATTTTGAAGTATTTCGACTGACAGCATTGCTATTCTAAGTTAAAATCACAAGGGTACCAATTTCCACTATATGTTAATTCTCGTACTTTTACTTGAACTCTTACATCGTGATCCATTTTGTCGAACGGACTGTATGTACTTCATAGCTCTTTGGATCTTCTTATTCACTTTTTCACATTATGACATGATTTCCTTCTCTATCAAATAGTTACAAACCTATTTTCGAAAAAATGTGTATTTGACGTTCTCTTTCTTTTCAATTAATCCGCATGTTTTTCTTCCTATTGGCACTATTTATCGTCCATTTCAAGTATCTACAAATCTTTTATTAGTTGCTTAACCGAGCGTATTTAAATTAAGTTTTTCAAGTAATTTATGCTAAATCAACATACATATACGTACACACACTCACAAGTACTTAATATAAATTTTAGTTGCAACCAAACAGTGAATATTAGTATCGATAACACATTAATAATAATGGGATCGTTATATAATCAAAACGAACAAAATTATAAGCACATGTTTAAATTAGTTTTGACGGGTGATGCTGGTGTAGGGAAAAGTCAATTATTGAGCCGTTTCACAAGAAATGAATTTGCTTTGGGTAGCGCATCAACTATTGGCGTCGAATTTTCAACAAAAGAGGTTCAAATTAATCGCAATATCGTTCGTTGTCAGATATGGGATACAGCAGGTCAAGAGAGGTTTATAGCGATAACAAAACCATTTTATCGTAATGCGTTGGGTGCTTTACTCATTTTTGACATTCAGCGGCTAGAGACATTCAATAATTTGGATCGTTGGTTTCAAGAAATCCGAGCAAATGTCGGACCTAATCCATGCACAATAATGCTTATAGGAAATAAGATTGATCAGAGACATATACGAGCGGTCACTACCGATGCCGCAAAACGATATGCAGAAGAGAAAAATATTAAATATATGGAGACGTCGGCATTAGATGCAACAAACGTAGAACAAGCCTTTCAGCAGTTGATTCAAGATGTACATGAAGAATATACGAAAAAATTAAGACGAGATTCATTTACAAAAATTATACTACCCGATGGATTTCCTCTACAGCCGCACGAAAACTCAACAAAACCAGAAGCTTCTTCATGCTGTTTCTAGAGTAGACCATGTTTTATCTTTTTTAGTGAGCTTTCTCCTTTCTTTTCTGAATGTGATTTACTATCTTTTTCTCGATGACAAATTTTTGCTGTTGTTAATCGTCTTCGTGGATGTGACTTGCTCTTGTTAATTTAACAATCATTTCGTTATCTTGCGAAGCCTCCTCAGTTTATTCATTAATTTTTATAAATACTTTTAATTTCTGATCAAACGCTTATCTCATTGCACCCGGGAAGTTCCCTTTTTGTTGCTCGTACGCTTTTCGAGATTATTCGGTTCTAAGTACATAATCTTTTTGAAATTCTCTCGATCGATACAATGCTAACGGATAACACTTTAAGTCTTGATTTGATGTATGAAATGAATTATGTGCTATTAGAAAAGCATTCAATCAGTCGTTCTTGCTCCAGAAAAGTGTTTGTTCACTATCGGTACCTTGCGCATCTCCGTGCGTTATGAATACTCCACTTGTAGCTTGAGAGTGTTTTATTAATCTTTATCAACTCAAATCAGTTGCATTTGATAATCTTTCAAATCTTTATTAAATCAGTTCTATGTTTTCTTTAAGTTGGCTATCTTTTTCGGCAAAGACACATACACAAGAAAGATATATAACTGTTGTTTGCCATTACAATACAACAAACCGGTCCGAAGATCATATTACATTGAGACAAGAAGCCGGGTAACACATTATGTCATTTTATGCCAAATAATAATTTTGTATTGTGTAGTAAAGATTAGTCTTATTTTAACCAGTTCCAAAATTTAGTCTGACTATAAAATTGATGTATTAAGTTGATGGTTCCTTGTGTTTTGTAAAAGGTTATAAAGAAAAAGGTAAATATTCAAGAATAATGAGCAGAGTAATAGCACAAATTGAAGGAAAGGATAGAATCAATTTACATAAAAGAAAACAACCACATCATTCAAATACTGTAGTCAAGCGAAAATCCAAGGCAGTGCATTAGCATACATATATTCTTTCCAGAAAACCAACCCCAGAAGTCTAAGGGGATTTCTGATGCACCCCACTGACTGACAACTTTCATCGTAAAGACGCGTTTAGAACGAGTACGAGTATAAATTAAAAAATAGTGGCATTTTCATCTTTGATCGCCTTTCGAAAATCTACAACTATATTTTTCATATTTTCCGCCTAAAACTAAATCTGGACAGTTAGTTTTGGAAATTTTAGAAGGTAAACTGGACTCAGAATCTCCGAAGCAAGAATATGATGGTAAAGGAGCTGGTGCTCAATTTTACGAACCTGTTTAGTCCAACAATTTTGGATACAAAATTCTTTCTTTTACTTCATTTTAATCGCGATACTTGTGAAGAAAAGTTTAAGTATTGTTTTCGAAAAATTTTATTTAGTTGATGAGAAATTTAATTTTTTCGAAAGCAGCGAAAAAAACAATAAAACTGGCGTCGTATTTTGCCGTTTTCTCCATCAAAAATCAGCTTTTCGATACAGAAAAGGCCATTTGGGAATCAGCGTTAAAACCTGAGTTGAAAAATGCGTTTCGGACATTTTCGAGAATTTTGGATTTTGAGTGAAAATGCTGAGTTTTTTATGCCAACCCGGTAACACGGTACCAGCTAACAGGTACCGTATTTTTTGCACAATTATTGCGTTCAGAATGAAGTAAAAGAAAGAATTTTATATCCAAAATCGTAGGGCTATTATACGATGCAAAAGAAATGGAGAAAATGTCGATCATTATTTCTGTATATTCCTGATGCGCTGACGATTTAATTGTTTTTCCGTTAGAAAGAGCAAAGTGTGAACTTCAAAGAACATAGAAAAAAAAAACTTTTTTGTAATTGAGTTTGCGTGAGAAAAAATATAAATGTCAAACGTCGCCTATAATGCTGTTGCAAAGCACTTTTTTCTTTAATTTTTCACTGCAATCTGACGAGAAAACCTTTTTTGAAAACTAAATAGATGAGAATGTCATCTACGCAAAACTATATTGATCCATCTACTATATCATTAACTCCTTAATAGTAAAAGAAACGTATTACAAAAGTCAGATTTCGTAGAAAACTGTAGTTTTCGTGAGAAAGACACGACATCGGGAAAATTTCTTATTTAGGACTCAAGATATGTCCGTAAAAATTAAAAGTAATGCGACCTTGTAGAGAATTGAGTGCTGTTTCAGAAAATGTGTTTTAGCAAAAGAATAAAGTTCATTTAGTATATGAAAATTATTAATTAAGTCTAATCAACTCTTTTTCTAAATCAAATGAAAAACGCACGAATTTCTAATTAAAAAGTAGATCGAAAGATAATTTATCACACCCAATTCAAAAGAGCAATAAAAACATTTCTAGTTTCTATAACTATATAACTGAAAACTTACTTTGCTATAATGAAAAAATACTTTTGATGAGAACGATACATTTCAAAAGGGTAGAAGTTGAAAGAGCTTTTTGGGCGGCGTTTCGTATTTAGATTTCTTCTCACTCAAACTCAATTACAAAAAAAAAGTTTTTTTCTATGTTATTTAAAGTTCAGACTTTGCTCTTTCTGACAGAAAAATAATTAAATTGCCAGCGCATCAGGAACATGCAGAAATAACGCTCGACATTTCTTCCATTTCTTTTGCATCGTATAAGAAATAAGTTCGTAAAACTGAACGGCAGCTCCTTTACCATCTTGCTCATGCTTCGCAGATTCTGAGTCCAATTTAGCTTCTAAAATTGTCAAAATTAGCTTTCCAGACTCAGTTTTCGATAAAAAATAGGAGAAAAATGCTTGTAGAATTTCGAAAGACGATCAAACATGAAAATTTCACTATTTTTTCTGTAGATCAAAAGATCAGTATTTTTCAAAATTTTCACCCGAAAATGACGTTGAAAAATTTTAAATTGCCACGATAACGGGTAGCACCGAAAATGACGGTATCAGAGGCGGCAACATTCGGAAAGATTTCCTGTCCAAGCAGGCTCCATTCGGCCCACCAATTTTTTTCGACTCTAAGGAACACCATCCAGCAATCTAAACATCCTGATTACGCCATTGGCATGAGGTAACTCCTAGGAATTCTTTTTATCTTTGATTGAAGCTGCAAAAAATAGTTATTTTCTTTTCTTTTCTTATTCACGTAATATATCGTGTGTACTCACGTTAAAAGACGCTTTTGTTTTCTTTTTTTCCTTTTCCCTTCCATTCAATCACAGGTCGCATGTAAACTATATAACACGAAGAAATTACTATGACGTGAATTTTACAATATACTCAAACACATAAATCAACATCAAATAGAGACTGAATGATCGATAACGCACGTCTTAACATGAACACATACTAAATATAACATGAATAAGGAAATCAAATAGAGAAGAAAATTACTATTTTTCGTAGTTCTATTGTTCGGGGACTTTCTCATTATATGAATCTTTTTAATTTCATGAAAATTCAAATGTCTCATGGCAGTCTCCAGTGTCTGCTTCTGTAACTTTTGACCCGACTTTTTTTTCAGATGTTTTTTTTTATAAAGAAGCACCCTAAGAAACGCACAAACATAAGAAAGTACAGAAAGAAAAGAGAATACAAAAAAAATGTCTTTTATAAAACAAAGAAAAACAAAACAAAAACGCTGATTATATAAATGCAGTGTTATAGACATAAAAAATGTCTTACTCAATTTTTTCTTTTGACGACTGTATAAGAAATTGAAAAGCATATCATTCGATTCGGATTGACAAGTCGATTTCGAATATAGCATTGCTTTTTTCGAATAAAAAGCTTTTTCGGAAATAAAAATTTGCAAAACACAGGGTAGATATCGTGATAAAAAACAACAACAAAAATGAGTTTTTTCACTTATAATCCATTAGCGACAGTTAAAAACTATATTAAACGATTGGCAATTGATCCTTGTGTAATACGATGTACAATATTGAAGAGTAGGTGTGTCGGATAACAAAATGTTCTAAGAACTGAATTCTGTAATGTTAAATGTAAATGTTTATCCATTCATGTATTAAAAAACTTTTGTCGATCTTTTACATATTGTTGAAAACGTTTTTGTCCATAGGATACATAATTAAAATTGTCTGTCGCTGCTGGATTTAATAGAGCTTGTAATAAAGCCCACAAAGACCAATATAAATGCGCTGGAACAGTTAATTGATCAGATAAATCACATAAATGTTCTAATTCGTCATCTGTTGGATTTAGACGATCTTTTACTAGTGAAGTATGTTGAAAAAATTCTGCATGTTTTAAATAGACGGTTAAAACTTGTTTTTGAAACTTTCTATCTGGATATAATGAAAAATCGGGGGATGCCGAAAGGCCAGCAAATTCAAGAAAATAATTTGACAGATCGAACAGCCAGTAATTGAACATACAATGTTCAAAATCGATCATTCCTATTTGATCTGTATGTTTATCGTATAAGAAATTTCTTGATTGCGTATCCATATGAGAATAGATCACTTGAAGTGTCCATTTTTCTTCAAAAATGACCTCCATTGCTTCGATATCTCGCTCTAAATCTGACAGTTTATAATTGATTAAATCCTCCGTTTTATCCAATGTTAAACGTTCTGAAATACCTAAATACTGTTTAACGGTTGAGAGTACACCGACCGAAGATGCTGGTTCGCGTTGACTCACTTGTGGATTTTTACCACTCAATATGTTTAAATAATGCCGCAATTTTTCCGTAAATTGTTGTTTACTCGGTTTAAATTCGAATTTTGGTGTTAATGAATGAAATTCGGCGAGTTTCTGAACGATTATTGATGACAAATGTTCATTTCGAACCGATTTTGGATCCATCTGTTTTCCTGGCAAATAGGTATAGAAGTAACCGTTACGAAATTTTAAAAGAATCTGTTGATCAGAAAACTTGTGTTTGTATAATTCAGCCATTGTACGAATTTCTTGCTCACGATCGATCAACAGATCTGAATTGAGACCATAGAGTTTTACAATTATACTTTGATTTTCATCGTCGCCGTTAGGAAACATGGCAAGAAGAAAATTCGATAGACCCTCGGTTAACTTTTCATATTTAAGTTTTTTTGTTGACCATTCGGGTATAACTGCACATATTAACCGAGATGCTTCTAGCTCAAGTGTTTCAGGGTGTAACTCAACATCGTGGAAAGGTATGCAGTTGCACATGATCTAGAAAAGAAGCAATTCTGAGACACACCAAATGATAGAAAAAGATGAACAACAATCTCATTGCTTTCTATCCTTTAACAAAATTGATATTTTGAAAAATTCAACTTGATTTTCTTGGTAAAACACAATATTTATCAACTCATGCAAAGTCTTCTATTTGTCTTCTTTAGGAATATCATCTATCCTAACGATGGCATAAGATAGCTGATGATCAGATATTTTCAAAAGTTTTAGACCTATAAAACGATAGAGTCGTGCATGCTGAATATCGTATAATATCACAAATTCTCAAACATTCAAGAAAAAAATGTTGTTTTAGGTCATGAGGTACCTCACACATCTACCACTTATATAGGTAGAGTTTCTGTATGAATATATTTGCCTCCAGAATATACGTCGTAGATGTTGAATATGATGAAGATTTTAAATCTGAAATTATTTTATAAAAACTTGGCTATCCGGAGATAATCGCTCGATTAACTGCTCTCGATCAACTGACTACGTGTCTTCAGTAAAAAGCCCACTGCACTTCTCGTCCTACGTAGACCTTGTCCCAACATGAAACTTTCATCATATCTACTACTTGACTCAATGTCATTGCTACAGCACATCATTTATTAAGCAGTGTCTAATCAACATCACGAAATTAGCAGATGAATGGCCGACTCAAGCAATATAACGAAATTAATGCGGATATTTTTAGATTAGTCACATGATGTGATCGCCCGAACACACACAGATTCATACGGGGGGTCGAGAGTCTACAAAAATATATATGCGTGATATTTGATCTCGTTTTCTGAATTTTTCAAAAAGCTTCGTTTCATTTTTTCTCTTTTTGAACCTTCAAAAACTTTTTCAGTTAAAGTAGTGGCATCTGACTCTGTCGACCTTCAGGAACAGAAAATTGTTTCCTTCAACTTATGACCTTCTCGAGTCCTCCAGGATATAACATGACGTAAACTGTAAGGTGCACATAATTCAAACTTTCAGTGGAATTTATTTTTGATTCTTTTCGCATTACTCGACAGATAATTTCGCGCTGATCACGAATATATGTCTCTCAGTGCTTTTGGACACTTATTTGTGATTCAAAAATCGAAAAAACTCGCAAGGTGTCAAAAAGTCTAAAATTCCAGGTTTTAGAGAAATGACCGTAGTTTTTCGTGTTATGGTTTCCCCAATGGAACCAAAGATTTTCGGATTCAACATTCAAAACTGAATAAGAAAATAGTCTGAAAACGTTTTTTGGTCCCAACGCCTATTTGTAAAATATCCCGAAATGCGCATGACCCAAAAACCGAACGCAATTTTGCAAATTTAACACAGGTTTTTCTAGAGGCCGCAGAGGCAATATTTTTATATGGCTCGATCCGTCAGATGCTCCTCTTCAAAAGCATACGTACACTTTTTAGAAATTCTTTTTCACTGCTGAGAAAATGCATTCTTTCCCAATAAGAGGCGAAAAGTCGGAATTCTGTCAGTAATTCTTAGTTTTCTCAGATAGAACTCAACTTTTATGCAATACAAATATCATATTTGGAATCAGGATCCAAAACTGAGTCTATTGATGTGTATCTGGGAAAGTTTTGTTCATTTTTATTTTTTGAGGTGAAAATCTCGATGATTTTTCAACATGTAGATTCGAAAAAAATTAAAGTACTCGTATATTATAGAAATATTTTCTTTATCGACTGGTGCGAAAAAGAACAAAAAATAAATTTCACTGAAAGTTTGAATTATGTGGACCTCATAAACAGTTTCAGTTCGACTCTTATCAACGCTAATGCGTACTCTCCGAAAAGTTTTATCAAGATTGTACTTCAACAGGATTAACGTTCCATGAAAGTTTCGTCCAGATCAGATGTCAGGTGCCCAACATATTTCTGACATAGAGAGAGGTCTTACCGCAGATTTCTTAATTCCTTCTACTCTACAGTTAGGGTGCCAATAATTTAGATCGTTTAACGTCCAAATTTTGTCTGTAACCGTCGAAAAATGTTTCTATCTTACTTGCTAGAAAATATGAAACTCAGAAGTTTAGGACAGTAGAAGGTAGTTAGTCTACCTAGAATAATGACGAATTTTTTGATGAAAAAGATTAAGTACCAGGGTGTCGCTACGCGAAACTAAACTTTTTTTATCACAGTCGAGTAGGATTAAAACGTAGGAGAATAGGATAAGTTTTTGTTCCCTTCCAAATTTTGGTCGCTGTTTCAGTCGGCCATACAACATCGGACTAGAACTAGATTGGCTGAATGAATTTCATACAGGATTGGACTGACAACTTCTGTACAGAAAACCTCAACTGATGTCGGCGGAATACTCCTGGGAAAGTGCTGATCTTAGAATATAAAGATAAATGCAAGTTCCTAGCTGAAAGACTTGTTTTTAAAAGCAGAAAAAGAGCCGATCGCCTCTTTGGAATATGCGAAGGGCATGGTTTTCCGGATGTTAATGCGGCACTAACTGCAGTCTGACAAAAGAATATGTATGCCTCTGATCGAAAACTCAAGAAATCGAAAGTGAAAATGCACAAGGCGTAAGATCGAAGGAAGATAAAAATGGCGAAAACCTGAAAACCCGAAAACGGTGAAAATGACGGAAATTTGAGTTTTGTAAAGAGACGCGTAGCTCCAAAATATTGTTTAGTTATTATGTAAAAATGACAATCGAATAAGCACAATAAAATGTATAGATCAGGGACGTGGAGGAAGATGAGTGTGAGTAGACACAAGAAAATGAAGTACAAACAACAAATCTATCGAGCTGTTATGGTCTATACTTGTTACTGTCAGCTCATCAAATAGAGTGGCAAAAGATTTCACACAGGCACAAAATGATCGTATGCACGAAATATTTGCAGATCTATCGAGAGAATTATGAACAAAAAATATTTTGCAGATACAGGTCCGCTTCCAAAACTCGCATTTCCGTTGTTTTTCGTACATTTCAGGTTTTCGCCATTCTTGTTTTCGACCTTATGCACTCTCGATTTCCACTTTCAGTGTTCTGAGTTATCGAGATTCGATCATACATTCAACAAAAGTATTTACTTTAACAGACGACGCAGCTTTTTCGGTCAAAGAACATGCTTATTTCTACTTACAACTGTGTGGAAAAATAGTTAACTGGCAGCGTCAAAAGAAAAAAAGAAAATATATGCTTGATGACTTGTAACTGTGCCGTATGTTTCTTTTTCTTTGTATTATTCTCCTAAAAAGAAAGTGAACCATAATTCTATGGTCTGTTTTATTCTATATGTGTACTGCAGATATATATATCTGTCTTTGGACTGAAAAAATACATTGGTGAAAAGTATACAGGGGTAACTTAGACGAAAGAGAACAAATGAACAAAAAAGAATAAAACACAAAGCGAGAGATACAAGCATAGAAGAAAACTATTAATTGAGTAAAACTTATAAACGCACGAATCAATAGCTTCGAATGAACTAGTAAAAATCAACCTTATTTATCCATACTTACACTTTTGGCGTTATTGGCGTTTTACTCTCCACCAAAAGCAGTGGAACTTTGCTTTTCCCATCTGCGTGAAACCCTCATGTGGAATTCATACCCGGTCTCATCCTACTCCAAAACTGACACGGATGATTTTAAATGCAAGAGCATTGCAAATACTATGTATGCAAAGAAAAAACCATTTAGCCCATATGTAGGGGTCTGAAGATAAAGAATCCTGAAAATTCGAGTTTTCTGGAAAACGTATTAAAATCAAACTTTATCCAAAACCTTTTCTAGCCACATCGTTGAATGGAGCGCTCAAATCTGAATTAAATAATATGTCGCCGACATTTCTAAAATCTACCATCCGAAACTGGCATTAAAAATACGAAAAGTGCCAGAAAATACCCGATTGGAAACTGAAAACTGGAATTTCACATACATACATTTTGCAAAGGCTCTAGTTCAATCATCCTGCTGTGTGACAGCTTGCAAAATATCTCATTTTGTTCAGAATTGGACGCTCTGACGAACCATGTGGTTAGAAAAGTTTTTGAATACAGTTTGATTTTAAAAGGTTTTCTAGAAAACTAGGATCTTCTAAGTCCCTTATTTCAAAACCCGTACATGGTCCAAATGTTTTTTTCTTTGCATGTATAGTATTTGTAATGCTCTTTCATTTAAAACTATCAGAGTCAATTTTGGAGTGTGAGAGTAAAACGCCAATAACGTCTTTTCCACAACAGCTACAGATCTGTCATCTTTATGAATAAATTCAGCGCAGCACGCTCTGGAAAATCCATGCTATCTCGCCGTTGGCGCCAAGGGTCGGTGTAATGGTGGTATGTTTCACGCGAAGTTTTTGGAAATTGGTTTTATCAACAACTATAATAGGTAGAACAAAAATTCTGATTCCGATTTTTTATAACTGATTCGGAACAACTTCGCTGAATGCCTTAACGTTAATTATTAATCGGCGTATAGCTAACACACACGCACGTTCAAGTATTCTGATGCAGTTAAATAATCTTTAACTATTGTTTGTGTTTTATGTCAGCAAGTTATTTTGTGTAATTAATGGTTTTAATACTCATCTATCCTAACTCTTGTATAAACCACGGTTTATTATTTGATTTTAATGTGATATTTTTATGTGAGATAATAGCATTCGCTATCTGCACGTTGGAGACTTTGTATCAAAATCGTCTCTAATTCGAAATTTGTCTGTGGATGAATCCGCGTGAAACATACCACCATTACACCGACCCTTGGCGCCAACGGCGAGATAGCATGGATTTTCCAGAGCGTGCTGCGCTGAATTTATTCATAAAGATGACAGATCTGTAGCTGTTGTGGAAAAGACGTTATTGGCGTTTTACTCTCACACTCCAAAATTGACTCTGATAGTTTTAAATGAAAGAGCATTACAAATACTATACATGCAAAGAAAAAAACATTTGGACCATGTACGGGTTTTGAAATAAGGGACTTAGAAGATCCTAGTTTTCTAGAAAACCTTTTAAAATCAAACTGTATTCAAAAACTTTTCTAACCACATGGTTCGTCAGAGCGTCCAATTCTGAACAAAATGAGATATTTTGCAAGCTGTCACACAGCAGGATGATTGAACTAGAGCCTTTGCAAAATGTATGTATGTGAAATTCCAGTTTTCAGTTTCCAATCGGGTATTTTCTGGCACTTTTCGTATTTTTAATGCCAGTTTCGGATGGTAGATTTTAGAAATGTCGGCGACATATTATTTAATTCAGATTTGAGCGCTCCATTCAACGATGTGGCTAGAAAAGGTTTTGGATAAAGTTTGATTTTAATACGTTTTCCAGAAAACTCGAATTTTCAGGATTCTTTATCTTCAGACCCCTACATATGGGCTAAATGGTTTTTTCTTTGCATACATAGTATTTGCAATGCTCTTGCATTTAAAATCATCCGTGTCAGTTTTGGAGTAGGATGAGACCGGGTATGAATTCCACATGAGGGTTTCACGCAGATGGGAAAAGCAAAGTTCCACTGCTTTTGGTGGAGAGTAAAACGCCAATAACGCCAAAAGTGTAAGTATGGATAAATAAGGTTGATTTTTACTAGTTCATTCGAAGCTATTGATTCGTGCGTTTATAAGTTTTACTCAATTAATAGTTTTCTTCTATGCTTGTATCTCTCGCTTTGTGTTTTATTCTTTTTTGTTCATTTGTTCTCTTTCGTCTAAGTTACCCCTGTATACTTTTCACCAATGTATTTTTTCAGTCCAAAGACAGATATATATATCTGCAGTACACATATAGAATAAAACAGACCATAGAATTATGGTTCACTTTCTTTTTAGGAGAATAATACAAAGAAAAAGAAACATACGGCACAGTTACAAGTCATCAAGCATATATTTTCTTTTTTTCTTTTGACGCTGCCAGTTAACTATTTTTCCACACAGTTGTAAGTAGAAATAAGCATGTTCTTTGACCGAAAAAGCTGCGTCGTCTGTTAAAGTAAATACTTTTGTTGAATGTATGATCGAATCTCGATAACTCAGAACACTGAAAGTGGAAATCGAGAGTGCATAAGGTCGAAAACAAGAATGGCGAAAACCTGAAATGTACGAAAAACAACGGAAATGCGAGTTTTGGAAGCGGACCTGTATCTGCAAAATATTTTTTGTTCATAATTCTCTCGATAGATCTGCAAATATTTCGTGCATACGATCATTTTGTGCCTGTGTGAAATCTTTTGCCACTCTATTTGATGAGCTGACAGTAACAAGTATAGACCATAACAGCTCGATAGATTTGTTGTTTGTACTTCATTTTCTTGTGTCTACTCACACTCATCTTCCTCCACGTCCCTGATCTATACATTTTATTGTGCTTATTCGATTGTCATTTTTACATAATAACTAAACAATATTTTGGAGCTACGCGTCTCTTTACAAAACTCAAATTTCCGTCATTTTCACCGTTTTCGGGTTTTCAGGTTTTCGCCATTTTTATCTTCCTTCGATCTTACGCCTTGTGCATTTTCACTTTCGATTTCTTGAGTTTTCGATCAGAGGCATACATATTCTTTTGTCAGACTGCAGTTAGTGCCGCATTAACATCCGGAAAACCATGCCCTTCGCATATTCCAAAGAGGCGATCGGCTCTTTTTCTGCTTTTAAAAACAAGTCTTTCAGCTAGGAACTTGCATTTATCTTTATATTCTAAGATCAGCACTTTCCCAGGAGTATTCCGCCGACATCAGTTGAGGTTTTCTGTACAGAAGTTGTCAGTCCAATCCTGTATGAAATTCATTCAGCCAATCTAGTTCTAGTCCGATGTTGTATGGCCGACTGAAACAGCGACCAAAATTTGGAAGGGAACAAAAACTTATCCTATTCTCCTACGTTTTAATCCTACTCGACTGTGATAAAAAAAGTTTAGTTTCGCGTAGCGACACCCTGGTACTTAATCTTTTTCATCAAAAAATTCGTCATTATTCTAGGTAGACTAACTACCTTCTACTGTCCTAAACTTCTGAGTTTCATATTTTCTAGCAAGTAAGATAGAAACATTTTTCGACGGTTACAGACAAAATTTGGACGTTAAACGATCTAAATTATTGGCACCCTAACTGTAGAGTAGAAGGAATTAAGAAATCTGCGGTAAGACCTCTCTCTATGTCAGAAATATGTTGGGCACCTGACATCTGATCTGGACGAAACTTTCATGGAACGTTAATCCTGTTGAAGTACAATCTTGATAAAACTTTTCGGAGAGTACGCATTAGCGTTGATAAGAGTCGAACTGAAACTGTTTATGAGGTCCACATAATTCAAACTTTCAGTGAAATTTATTTTTTGTTCTTTTTCGCACCAGTCGATAAAGAAAATATTTCTATAATATACGAGTACTTTAATTTTTTTCGAATCTACATGTTGAAAAATCATCGAGATTTTCACCTCAAAAAATAAAAATGAACAAAACTTTCCCAGATACACATCAATAGACTCAGTTTTGGATCCTGATTCCAAATATGATATTTGTATTGCATAAAAGTTGAGTTCTATCTGAGAAAACTAAGAATTACTGACAGAATTCCGACTTTTCGCCTCTTATTGGGAAAGAATGCATTTTCTCAGCAGTGAAAAAGAATTTCTAAAAAGTGTACGTATGCTTTTGAAGAGGAGCATCTGACGGATCGAGCCATATAAAAATATTGCCTCTGCGGCCTCTAGAAAAACCTGTGTTAAATTTGCAAAATTGCGTTCGGTTTTTGGGTCATGCGCATTTCGGGATATTTTACAAATAGGCGTTGGGACCAAAAAACGTTTTCAGACTATTTTCTTATTCAGTTTTGAATGTTGAATCCGAAAATCTTTGGTTCCATTGGGGAAACCATAACACGAAAAACTACGGTCATTTCTCTAAAACCTGGAATTTTAGACTTTTTGACACCTTGCGAGTTTTTTCGATTTTTGAATCACAAATAAGTGTCCAAAAGCACTGAGAGACATATATTCGTGATCAGCGCGAAATTATCTGTCGAGTAATGCGAAAAGAATCAAAAATAAATTCCACTGAAAGTTTGAATTATGTGCACCTTACAGTTTACGTCATGTTATATCCTGGAGGACTCGAGAAGGTCATAAGTTGAAGGAAACAATTTTCTGTTCCTGAAGGTCGACAGAGTCAGATGCCACTACTTTAACTGAAAAAGTTTTTGAAGGTTCAAAAAGAGAAAAAATGAAACGAAGCTTTTTGAAAAATTCAGAAAACGAGATCAAATATCACGCATATATATTTTTGTAGACTCTCGACCCCCCGTATGAATCTGTGTGTGTTCGGGCGATCACATCATGTGACTAATCTAAAAATATCCGCATTAATTTCGTTATATTGCTTGAGTCGGCCATTCATCTGCTAATTTCGTGATGTTGATTAGACACTGCTTAATAAATGATGTGCTGTAGCAATGACATTGAGTCAAGTAGTAGATATGATGAAAGTTTCATGTTGGGACAAGGTCTACGTAGGACGAGAAGTGCAGTGGGCTTTTTACTGAAGACACGTAGTCAGTTGATCGAGAGCAGTTAATCGAGCGATTATCTCCGGATAGCCAAGTTTTTATAAAATAATTTCAGATTTAAAATCTTCATCATATTCAACATCTACGACGTATATTCTGGAGGCAAATATATTCATACAGAAACTCTACCTATATAAGTGGTAGATGTGTGAGGTACCTCATGACCTAAAACAACATTTTTTTCTTGAATGTTTGAGAATTTGTGATATTATACGATATTCAGCATGCACGACTCTATCGTTTTATAGGTCTAAAACTTTTGAAAATATCTGATCATCAGCTATCTTATGCCATCGTTAGGATAGATGATATTCCTAAAGAAGACAAATAGAAGACTTTGCATGAGTTGATAAATATTGTGTTTTACCAAGAAAATCAAGTTGAATTTTTCAAAATATCAATTTTGTTAAAGGATAGAAAGCAATGAGATTGTTGTTCATCTTTTTCTATCATTTGGTGTGTCTCAGAATTGCTTCTTTTCTAGATCATGTGCAACTGCATACCTTTCCACGATGTTGAGTTACACCCTGAAACACTTGAGCTAGAAGCATCTCGGTTAATATGTGCAGTTATACCCGAATGGTCAACAAAAAAACTTAAATATGAAAAGTTAACCGAGGGTCTATCGAATTTTCTTCTTGCCATGTTTCCTAACGGCGACGATGAAAATCAAAGTATAATTGTAAAACTCTATGGTCTCAATTCAGATCTGTTGATCGATCGTGAGCAAGAAATTCGTACAATGGCTGAATTATACAAACACAAGTTTTCTGATCAACAGATTCTTTTAAAATTTCGTAACGGTTACTTCTATACCTATTTGCCAGGAAAACAGATGGATCCAAAATCGGTTCGAAATGAACATTTGTCATCAATAATCGTTCAGAAACTCGCCGAATTTCATTCATTAACACCAAAATTCGAATTTAAACCGAGTAAACAACAATTTACGGAAAAATTGCGGCATTATTTAAACATATTGAGTGGTAAAAATCCACAAGTGAGTCAACGCGAACCAGCATCTTCGGTCGGTGTACTCTCAACCGTTAAACAGTATTTAGGTATTTCAGAACGTTTAACATTGGATAAAACGGAGGATTTAATCAATTATAAACTGTCAGATTTAGAGCGAGATATCGAAGCAATGGAGGTCATTTTTGAAGAAAAATGGACACTTCAAGTGATCTATTCTCATATGGATACGCAATCAAGAAATTTCTTATACGATAAACATACAGATCAAATAGGAATGATCGATTTTGAACATTGTATGTTCAATTACTGGCTGTTCGATCTGTCAAATTATTTTCTTGAATTTGCTGGCCTTTCGGCATCCCCCGATTTTTCATTATATCCAGATAGAAAGTTTCAAAAACAAGTTTTAACCGTCTATTTAAAACATGCAGAATTTTTTCAACATACTTCACTAGTAAAAGATCGTCTAAATCCAACAGATGACGAATTAGAACATTTATGTGATTTATCTGATCAATTAACTGTTCCAGCGCATTTATATTGGTCTTTGTGGGCTTTATTACAAGCTCTATTAAATCCAGCAGCGACAGACAATTTTAATTATGTATCCTATGGACAAAAACGTTTTCAACAATATGTAAAAGATCGACAAAAGTTTTTTAATACATGAATGGATAAACATTTACATTTAACATTACAGAATTCAGTTCTTAGAACATTTTGTTATCCGACACACCTACTCTTCAATATTGTACATCGTATTACACAAGGATCAATTGCCAATCGTTTAATATAGTTTTTAACTGTCGCTAATGGATTATAAGTGAAAAAACTCATTTTTGTTGTTGTTTTTTATCACGATATCTACCCTGTGTTTTGCAAATTTTTATTTCCGAAAAAGCTTTTTATTCGAAAAAAGCAATGCTATATTCGAAATCGACTTGTCAATCCGAATCGAATGATATGCTTTTCAATTTCTTATACAGTCGTCAAAAGAAAAAATTGAGTAAGACATTTTTTATGTCTATAACACTGCATTTATATAATCAGCGTTTTTGTTTTGTTTTTCTTTGTTTTATAAAAGACATTTTTTTTGTATTCTCTTTTCTTTCTGTACTTTCTTATGTTTGTGCGTTTCTTAGGGTGCTTCTTTATAAAAAAAAACATCTGAAAAAAAAGTCGGGTCAAAAGTTACAGAAGCAGACACTGGAGACTGCCATGAGACATTTGAATTTTCATGAAATTAAAAAGATTCATATAATGAGAAAGTCCCCGAACAATAGAACTACGAAAAATAGTAATTTTCTTCTCTATTTGATTTCCTTATTCATGTTATATTTAGTATGTGTTCATGTTAAGACGTGCGTTATCGATCATTCAGTCTCTATTTGATGTTGATTTATGTGTTTGAGTATATTGTAAAATTCACGTCATAGTAATTTCTTCGTGTTATATAGTTTACATGCGACCTGTGATTGAATGGAAGGGAAAAGGAAAAAAAGAAAACAAAAGCGTCTTTTAACGTGAGTACACACGATATATTACGTGAATAAGAAAAGAAAAGAAAATAACTATTTTTTGCAGCTTCAATCAAAGATAAAAAGAATTCCTAGGAGTTACCTCATGCCAATGGCGTAATCAGGATGTTTAGATTGCTGGATGGTGTTCCTTAGAGTCGAAAAAAATTGGTGGGCCGAATGGAGCCTGCTTGGACAGGAAATCTTTCCGAATGTTGCCGCCTCTGATACCGTCATTTTCGGTGCTACCCGTTATCGTGGCAATTTAAAATTTTTCAACGTCATTTTCGGGTGAAAATTTTGAAAAATACTGATCTTTTGATCTACAGAAAAAATAGTGAAATTTTCATGTTTGATCGTCTTTCGAAATTCTACAAGCATTTTTCTCCTATTTTTTATCGAAAACTGAGTCTGGAAAGCTAATTTTGACAATTTTAGAAGCTAAATTGGACTCAGAATCTGCGAAGCATGAGCAAGATGGTAAAGGAGCTGCCGTTCAGTTTTACGAACTTATTTCTTATACGATGCAAAAGAAATGGAAGAAATGTCGAGCGTTATTTCTGCATGTTCCTGATGCGCTGGCAATTTAATTATTTTTCTGTCAGAAAGAGCAAAGTCTGAACTTTAAATAACATAGAAAAAAACTTTTTTTTTGTAATTGAGTTTGAGTGAGAAGAAATCTAAATACGAAACGCCGCCCAAAAAGCTCTTTCAACTTCTACCCTTTTGAAATGTATCGTTCTCATCAAAAGTATTTTTTCATTATAGCAAAGTAAGTTTTCAGTTATATAGTTATAGAAACTAGAAATGTTTTTATTGCTCTTTTGAATTGGGTGTGATAAATTATCTTTCGATCTACTTTTTAATTAGAAATTCGTGCGTTTTTCATTTGATTTAGAAAAAGAGTTGATTAGACTTAATTAATAATTTTCATATACTAAATGAACTTTATTCTTTTGCTAAAACACATTTTCTGAAACAGCACTCAATTCTCTACAAGGTCGCATTACTTTTAATTTTTACGGACATATCTTGAGTCCTAAATAAGAAATTTTCCCGATGTCGTGTCTTTCTCACGAAAACTACAGTTTTCTACGAAATCTGACTTTTGTAATACGTTTCTTTTACTATTAAGGAGTTAATGATATAGTAGATGGATCAATATAGTTTTGCGTAGATGACATTCTCATCTATTTAGTTTTCAAAAAAGGTTTTCTCGTCAGATTGCAGTGAAAAATTAAAGAAAAAAGTGCTTTGCAACAGCATTATAGGCGACGTTTGACATTTATATTTTTTCTCACGCAAACTCAATTACAAAAAAGTTTTTTTTTTCTATGTTCTTTGAAGTTCACACTTTGCTCTTTCTAACGGAAAAACAATTAAATCGTCAGCGCATCAGGAATATACAGAAATAATGATCGACATTTTCTCCATTTCTTTTGCATCGTATAATAGCCCTACGATTTTGGATATAAAATTCTTTCTTTTACTTCATTCTGAACGCAATAATTGTGCAAAAAATACGGTACCTGTTAGCTGGTACCGTGTTACCGGGTTGGCATAAAAAACTCAGCATTTTCACTCAAAATCCAAAATTCTCGAAAATGTCCGAAACGCATTTTTCAACTCAGGTTTTAACGCTGATTCCCAAATGGCCTTTTCTGTATCGAAAAGCTGATTTTTGATGGAGAAAACGGCAAAATACGACGCCAGTTTTATTGTTTTTTTCGCTGCTTTCGAAAAAATTAAATTTCTCATCAACTAAATAAAATTTTTCGAAAACAATACTTAAACTTTTCTTCACAAGTATCGCGATTAAAATGAAGTAAAAGAAAGAATTTTGTATCCAAAATTGTTGGACTAAACAGGTTCGTAAAATTGAGCACCAGCTCCTTTACCATCATATTCTTGCTTCGGAGATTCTGAGTCCAGTTTACCTTCTAAAATTTCCAAAACTAACTGTCCAGATTTAGTTTTAGGCGGAAAATATGAAAAATATAGTTGTAGATTTTCGAAAGGCGATCAAAGATGAAAATGCCACTATTTTTTAATTTATACTCGTACTCGTTCTAAACGCGTCTTTACGATGAAAGTTGTCAGTCAGTGGGGTGCATCAGAAATCCCCTTAGACTTCTGGGGTTGGTTTTCTGGAAAGAATATATGTATGCTAATGCACTGCCTTGGATTTTCGCTTGACTACAGTATTTGAATGATGTGGTTGTTTTCTTTTATGTAAATTGATTCTATCCTTTCCTTCAATTTGTGCTATTACTCTGCTCATTATTCTTGAATATTTACCTTTTTCTTTATAACCTTTTACAAAACACAAGGAACCATCAACTTAATACATCAATTTTATAGTCAGACTAAATTTTGGAACTGGTTAAAATAAGACTAATCTTTACTACACAATACAAAATTATTATTTGGCATAAAATGACATAATGTGTTACCCGGCTTCTTGTCTCAATGTAATATGATCTTCGGACCGGTTTGTTGTATTGTAATGGCAAACAACAGTTATATATCTTTCTTGTGTATGTGTCTTTGCCGAAAAAGATAGCCAACTTAAAGAAAACATAGAACTGATTTAATAAAGATTTGAAAGATTATCAAATGCAACTGATTTGAGTTGATAAAGATTAATAAAACACTCTCAAGCTACAAGTGGAGTATTCATAACGCACGGAGATGCGCAAGGTACCGATAGTGAACAAACACTTTTCTGGAGCAAGAACGACTGATTGAATGCTTTTCTAATAGCACATAATTCATTTCATACATCAAATCAAGACTTAAAGTGTTATCCGTTAGCATTGTATCGATCGAGAGAATTTCAAAAAGATTATGTACTTAGAACCGAATAATCTCGAAAAGCGTACGAGCAACAAAAAGGGAACTTCCCGGGTGCAATGAGATAAGCGTTTGATCAGAAATTAAAAGTATTTATAAAAATTAATGAATAAACTGAGGAGGCTTCGCAAGATAACGAAATGATTGTTAAATTAACAAGAGCAAGTCACATCCACGAAGACGATTAACAACAGCAAAAATTTGTCATCGAGAAAAAGATAGTAAATCACATTCAGAAAAGAAAGGAGAAAGCTCACTAAAAAAGATAAAACATGGTCTACTCTAGAAACAGCATGAAGAAGCTTCTGGTTTTGTTGAGTTTTCGTGCGGCTGTAGAGGAAATCCATCGGGTAGTATAATTTTTGTAAATGAATCTCGTCTTAATTTTTTCGTATATTCTTCATGTACATCTTGAATCAACTGCTGAAAGGCTTGTTCTACGTTTGTTGCATCTAATGCCGACGTCTCCATATATTTAATATTTTTCTCTTCTGCATATCGTTTTGCGGCATCGGTAGTGACCGCTCGTATATGTCTCTGATCAATCTTATTTCCTATAAGCATTATTGTGCATGGATTAGGTCCGACATTTGCTCGGATTTCTTGAAACCAACGATCCAAATTATTGAATGTCTCTAGCCGCTGAATGTCAAAAATGAGTAAAGCACCCAACGCATTACGATAAAATGGTTTTGTTATCGCTATAAACCTCTCTTGACCTGCTGTATCCCATATCTGACAACGAACGATATTGCGATTAATTTGAACCTCTTTTGTTGAAAATTCGACGCCAATAGTTGATGCGCTACCCAAAGCAAATTCATTTCTTGTGAAACGGCTCAATAATTGACTTTTCCCTACACCAGCATCACCCGTCAAAACTAATTTAAACATGTGCTTATAATTTTGTTCGTTTTGATTATATAACGATCCCATTATTATTAATGTGTTATCGATACTAATATTCACTGTTTGGTTGCAACTAAAATTTATATTAAGTACTTGTGAGTGTGTGTACGTATATGTATGTTGATTTAGCATAAATTACTTGAAAAACTTAATTTAAATACGCTCGGTTAAGCAACTAATAAAAGATTTGTAGATACTTGAAATGGACGATAAATAGTGCCAATAGGAAGAAAAACATGCGGATTAATTGAAAAGAAAGAGAACGTCAAATACACATTTTTTCGAAAATAGGTTTGTAACTATTTGATAGAGAAGGAAATCATGTCATAATGTGAAAAAGTGAATAAGAAGATCCAAAGAGCTATGAAGTACATACAGTCCGTTCGACAAAATGGATCACGATGTAAGAGTTCAAGTAAAAGTACGAGAATTAACATATAGTGGAAATTGGTACCCTTGTGATTTTAACTTAGAATAGCAATGCTGTCAGTCGAAATACTTCAAAATCAAAACTGTTAAACAAAAACACTGCGAGAAAAAACCACCGTAAAATAAGCATCCATTTTCGATTTTATTAATGATGTGTGAAACATCTCCAAGGTTATTTTTTAATAATTGATGAGACAAATGCATTTAAATTACGTTTAGAATCAGTATTCATATAATAGTTGCAAATGAAATGATTGATGAAGATTAAAATGATTATGATTTCCAGTATTCGTGGAGAAGAACAGAAAATAGACTGTATAGCTTAAGTTTGTTTCGATCCATTTTTTAACTTATTGACATTTTGAAACATACAAATTATGTGATTAAATTACTAACACAGCCAAATATAAGGAATACACGCTATGAAACCTGAATGAAGAATCTTTTAGCTCTAAAGGAATTGTTAGAAAGGGATGAACAAGTGTAATCTACAGTATAATATAATTATTTGTTATTTCAACAAATGTTTCTTTAGCAAATCATTTGCATTTGTCCCAACGAAGGTATGATCTATTCAAGCAAATTAATAATTTAGTTACTCATATAGAACTCAAGCTTTAGTATCAATCATCTAGTAAAGGGTCGAAGCACCCGTCTTTTCTTTAAGATACGTTCGGAACTTATTAACAAAGACCGGGAAGCACTATTCCAAATGTCAGGCCCACAGGTCGTTTCTCGATCTCTACCAGTTTGACCATTAACTAAATTAGTTGTTTTTGCCAGAAGAATGATATCAAGAAAAAGGACAAAAACAAAGTGAGAAAATCTTAGTTGAATATAAAGATAGCTTCCATAATTAATGTACAATAACAACTAGGCGTGGACGGATCTGTCCAAATCTTAGTTTCTTCCAAAGTCATTGCTTGACAAGAAAAAAGAAAAAGCTTTTTTCTTCTAGATTTTTGTGAATTTTATTATAAACATATAAAATATGTTCTTTCACTAAGTTAGAGTAAAGGATAGCGAGACATAATAGATAAGCAAAAAAAA
>CAJNOQ010002599.1:0-23523 GCA_905250885.1 Didymodactylos carnosus | reverse complement strand
GTGAGGAAAGGGTTCTGAGAGCCTTGGAAGTGATATTCGTGATCACCGCGAAATTCTCTATCGAATGGTGTATGAAGTGTCGAAAAATAAATTTCACTGCAAGGCTGCCCTGGGTGCATCTTACATACTATCGGAAAATTAAATCTTGTTAGTTCCTTTTTCAACTGCTGTTTGTCATGAGAAAGATAAATTGTTAAAAATAATGACGTGTAAAGAACATGTTGGTTTTTCCCTACATACATGACAATTCAACATCTGCCTTACCGCCTAGGTATGTTACGAGACCGAGATACCCGTTTTCTCGTGTTTCTCGTGCCGGGTATAGTCTCGTAGTCTCGTGTCTCGTACCCGGGTATAGTCTTGTAGTCTCGTATCTCGTTAGTAGTCGTATAATAGATAATAAATATATAAATATTTATATATATATAATAAATAAAATAAATGATTATAAAATAGGATCAGGTTTTAGTCTATTATACGACTACTAACGAGACACGAGACTATGAGACTATACCGGGTACGAGAGCGAGTATACGAGAACCCTGGTCTCGCTCTCGGTCTCGTTACATACCTATTACCGCCTACTTGAAGAGAGAACAAAGTCAGTCAGATAGTGACTAATGATTAAAAGGTTGTCGTTTCGATGTATAAGCAGTGTCGTTTAAACTGGGTGGAGGAAGGATCGACATTGCTTCCCAAAATTTCATTGTCTGCCGGCGAAAGATCTGAAGGAAACTCCAGATTTCCAGGCAAATTTGAAATTTCTCTTTCGACGTTCACCTTATTGCATTTTCGAGTGAGTTTCAGTTTGAAATTGATTTAAGAAATTTTATGACATCTAGTTACCATCGATGAGTTATTAAACTGAAAAACACCATAATATTTATAACAGAAATATGTTAACGACAACGCGTTTTTTCTGTTTTGTAGGAAAACATATTGTACGCCTGTGATCAAATGATGGTCAATAAGAAATTTGTTTTAAAGATGTTGCTTTGTACAGCGTGTAAATAAGAAGGCTTTAGTAGCAATATTTTAGAGTACGGCGTAGAATGTTATCTTGCTACACTTCGGTTGACAAAGAAACGATTCGTAGATCATTTGGGAGCAATTCCAATTTACTTGAGAAAACTGCAGACTATCACACATAATAGAAGTTCGTTCGCGCGGAAGTGGTCTATCTTTGCTTCATTGAAGACTAAGAAGTTGCGCAATTGATTAAAAAAATTTATCACCATATAACCAAACGTTAGAATCTGCTCCTCCGCGTTTGTGGCTGAAAGAAACGTGTGTTCACAGAAACATTGCTGGCCGTATGGGAGAAAAAGTGCGGTTGAGTTAGCAAACGCTTCTCAAATTCGACCTGAACAAATATATGCTGATAAAAACAGAGGACCAGCTGAAGGGCACTGCAGATCTCGTGAAGGGAAAGTCACACAGTTCATCCTTGACAAAATTGCCGTGCGAAAAGTAGCGCAATAGCATAAAAGGTGCATCCTGCTGCGAGAACTTCACGCATGAAAATCACCCCACTCGAATGTTCCGAGTTGCCCTTATGAGACCGATGGTGATGTTTATCGGATTTTGTGCAGCAGATCGACCGGTGCGCAAGAACAGAATGAACGATTTTTTGTCACTCATGAGTCGTTAAATCATTAAAGAAAAAAGTTTTCTCACTTACTAATACACGACACCTCTTGCGTGAAACCAAAAAAATAGGATAAAGCTAACGTAGGGAGCCTATCCGGAGGCCTATATGGTAGAAGTTTTAATCACTCAGTGATAATTGTGCCAGTACTGGGTACCAGAGGTCCGTATGGACTGGACTGGGCTCAGAGTTTTTGGATTTCATGGACTCGGACTGGACTGGACTCAAACTTTCAAGACCATGGACTCGTCTGGACTGGAAAAATTTTGGATGGACTTGAATCGAGGAAAAATCGGTAAACGACAAGTTGTTTTTATTTTGTTAAAGGCGATTCTAGAATACTAATAGAGAAGGAAAAGAAATAGCAGAATAAAAGTAAATTCTAAAAATGGCTCAAGAAGAATTAGAGATACACCTACAAGGATGTATTAGTCAAAGAACTAAAATAAAAATGAAATAATCCATATCTCTTATTCTCTAGTCCTTTTTACAATTTACTTTTATTCTGTTATTCCTTTCCCTTGTCTTTAGTATCATCGTGTGTTCCTTTTAGTTTGACTACCGCCATACGGACTATTTCATATATTCGTTTATATGTACAAGTTTCGTGTATAAATAACATCTCTCTTTATAGCTCTCTATTTATGCTCTGCATTTTTCTGATGATGAATTAGACTGTTCGAAAGCCTAAAAACGAAGATGAAAAGTAAATATTAAAAATACACTATATAAAAGGTGGCCCAGAAGTCCTGTCCATTTAATATTTTCTCAAAATTTCGGTCAAGTTTGATCGCCAAGTCTCAGTCCTTTCTTTTAAAAGAAACCTCATTTAATTCTCTAAACAAAACATATTGAACATTTCTTTATATACTATAAGAATAGAAAAATATAGAGGAAAGGCGGGAAAGTTTCACTATCGATTACTTTCGAATCTAAAGCGCAACCAAAAACTATTTGTTTTGAACACGGTGCGATGCATCAAAGTGGAATCGAAATGTATTTTCTCGTGCTCCAGAATATTACTTTTCTTTTCTTGTATCATAAATTCGCTACAAACCTTTTCCTGTCACAAACAAAGATTTTACTAAACGTAAAAAAAAGAGGGGAAAGTTTGATTTCTTCGCCTTTGCACAGGAAACGAAAGGGGGCTATTCGACTTTCTCTGTTCGGATGAAACAGAAAAACCATTTTACTTCAACATAAATCAGATCTAAAGTCATAATATGTGATTTGGACCAAATCACACAAATTTGCCTAGGTGTTACAAAACTGCGGTTAGAAAATGATGATTTGAGGCAAAATCTCTAAAAGAAAAAAACCTCCCTCGATCGCTTGAGCCTATGAAGAGTCTTAAATATAGTCAGTTGATAGGGCTTTTCGAGAACTACAAAATGGCCATTTTCTCTTTTTTCTTATTAGTCCTTAATACATACTCATTAGCCATTTTACCCATTCCTCAATACCTACCGCTTAGCCATTTTACCTACGGGTATTCAGTTTACCCATTCTTGTTTACCCGGTGCAAAATCGCCGAGTAAAAAAACTTTTACTAAGTACAACTTCGCCGGCTAACGACCAGAAGCCACGACGTAATTATCAGAATGTTCAAGTAAATGTGAATTCAGAGTTTGATCTGTCAAATCCAGGACATGGTTAAAAATTCGTAGTTATCAATCAACATAATAAAATTATTTCTCTAGATTTCAGTTTATTTTGTTTCACTAATAAAATAAATTATATTTGGGTAAATTACTCAAACTTGATTCGTTGGCAAAAAACCTTTAAATAAATCGTACCTTAGATAATGTGCCCTTTATTTATTTGAAGTACTTATGTTATTACTTACTTATGAATAAATAACTGAAATATTTAACAAGAAGTTGTAACATTGATAGTTTTGCCCCGATCTTTGATATTCATTTTTTCCAATGCTTGTCAAGGCGCACAGTGCAAAATACATCATAACAGTTTTATTCTTTTCTCTAAGTTATGTCCTGTTATGTCATCGAAACAAAGTTGAACGTGAATTGAAACGATTACATGCTGTTCATATTGTAGAAATCCACTCGATACACTATTATCATCGACACTACTCATCTTTTTACACCAATCTCTTTTCTCTCTTTTTCGTATTAATCACTCACCACTGAACTTCGACCAATGATGATTTCGTTTTCGTCTGTAGCGTTTCTCTCTTTTTTTGTTGAATGTATAGATTTGACTTGTAAATGAAAAAGAAGGATAAAGTGCGTTAAAAAAAAGGTAAAGAAAAGAACGAACGTGCAAGGAAGAGCGCTTGGATCAAGAAAAGAGGGGAACACGAGAAAAAGTCGTTACACATATATCGTATTTGCACAATACATTAAAAACTGTGAAATTTATAGCTTTGACAGCAGACTTTCATCTGATCGTCACATAAATTCGTTTTTTCCCATTACTGGTGAGATTGCTTTGTTTCTTTTAAGTTATTTCTAGTAATTGTGCGATTTTAAAATAAAAGACGTTCAGCCAATCCAATCAAGTTCGCATTCGCTAACTGAGTTCGCTTTTTACAAGTATCCACCGCAAACAGACAGTATGTTTTCAAGAAACCTTCCTTCCAGTAAGTGCTCTAACGGCCAACGGCAAAAAGTTGTTCCTTTTGTGTACTCTTACACATTTTTTGGCGGCAGCTTTATTTGACCTTAAACATATGAAATACGAACGTCGAATACGATTTAGCCAGCGAGTTTAGTGAGAGAATTACAATCATTGTTCGTTTCAAGCCGATCAGTCGGATGTTTTCTTTGTTAGAACAACCATATGTAGACACTACAAAAATCGAAATCGAACAACTTTCATCTCTGAATGAACAATAGAGCCTTTGCTTACCAAATAAAATTCCAAGAAATACAACTGTGAGTACAGAAGAACTCATCCTGTTATGTGTATCAGGTTTTCCGAACAAAAACATTCGAATTCAACGTGTTAGTTTTTCTAGAACTAGCAAATGTAAAAAACGATTCTCAAAGGCAACTAGACCAGTTTTTACAGAAACACGATACTAAAAAAAGGCAATATGCTGCTGCATTTATTAATGAACGTCGTACATCACTAACACGGTTGAGGATATGTTGTTGGTTAGATCAGTTCAGAAAATACGTGAACAAAACCCAAATTTTTTTATTTAGATATATTGTTTAGTTACTTTTCTTTTTATCTTATGTTACTATTATTTCTACATTTTGTTTATTGAAAAAAAGACCAAGCTTCTACAGGCCGGTCCGACTAGGCCAAGAACAATGGCGGGCATGCATGCAAGTCCCAAGAAAGATATTGACAGACCCAGGCAGATCTAAACACTATGGATCTGATGCAGGCAGACCAGGCCTCAAAAGTGTCGGCCTGTTTCGAGCTCTGGTACGTACATACAGAGAGTTAGCAAAATCGGAAGGTTACATATTGATTTTGCTTTCTTCTGCGTTTATGCTTGATGATTGATCTCAATCGGGTCCTGTCTCGACTCACGAGGTAACTTTCCCAACCATCAAATCGCTTTTTCCATCAAACCTAGTGGGTTATAGGTATTCGACCACACTGATTCCGAATATCACCATGCCAGGTGCCCTTAGGCCTTCAGAGACCCATTTTATGAAAACCAGTTGTGACGGTTGAGGAAGTTATCCCGTCAGTCGAGAAAGGACCCGATTCAGATCAATCATCAAGTATAAAAGCAGAAGAAAGCAAAATCAATACATTGATATGAGATGAAAGAAGGAAACGGCTAGCAAATGACACGTGAATCATTTTATTCACTACTTATTGTCGGGAATCATCTAAATCCATGTACATGGCGGCAATCAAACAAAACTACCCAAGCAAAAATCACCTGTGGGAAAAATCTAGATACATTTTATCCGTAATCGGACGACTTACGCCTAGTTGTCATCTAGATTTCTAGTTGGAAAAGGGACTTTTAACTAGATGCATCTACAGGTGAAACTAGCAATAGTTAAACTGATCGGTTATTGGGCAATAAATCGATAGTTGTAACCAGAAGAAATCTAGCACTCGCCCGACTGGTAGATTTCCGCTGTCGTTACCAAATAGTTGCAATCAAGTGTAAATCTAGATAAATCGGGGAATACTGCAATTTTTCTTACACCTGGGTAATTTTGTTTGATTGGCGCCATGTACATGGATTTGGGTGATTCACGTCAATAAGAAATGAATAAAATGATTCACGTGTCATTTCTAGCCGTTTCCTTCTTTCATCGCATATCAGTAATATCAAGTAAATCGAAAATAGAAGAACAAAACAGAGGACTATTCTGCATTTGTCGCCATTTGTTAATGTGCAGATAATGAGGATGAAAGTTAGCCTTTCATTGGAACTTACAGGTAGCAATTTTCATTTCATTTTATTTAGCTTAAATCTAAGCAGGGAAACAGGAAAAGCTCCCGGCTTGTAAATACTGCTCCCAAAAATCTTTCATAATGACACAGAAGTGTCATGTATGTATGTATGTATCTTAAACAAAAAAAAAGAAATTCAGACCTGATACTTTATGTGCTAAGCGTTTTGCCATTTATTTGGATTTGTCATTCTAACGAAAGAAAGTGAGCCAAAAAGTCGGAAATCTTTTCTCTATTCGAATAAACGTTCAAGTTTTCTTAATCACTAGTGTTAGTGATTGGTTTCTTCCTTTCAGCTTAATCCAGTCTGTCATACTTATTTCTCGCACCTGACTAACAGAATATTCATATTTTTTTCTGTCATTTTGCGTGTGAAACGATTTTTTCACTAAAGTTCTTGCTCCCAAGACCTTGTGAACAGAAATTTCAGAAATCAAGTTTTATGACAATTGGCGTTACCACGCTGTTTTTACCTAATAATAAAAGACTCAAAGGTCGCTCAGAAAACATCAGGACGAGTGGGAAACTTTCGGATAATATTAGTTTCATCCGTTTGAAGTGATTATTTGAGTAAAAAAAACTTGAAAACGACAAATTTCTGTCCGACAGTTTCCTGGAAAACCTTTCAAAAATTCATATGGTTTTACAATCTTTTTTGTAAACGAGTCTTTTAACATTAGGTGAAAACAGCGTGGTAACGCTAATTTTCATAAAACTTGATTTTAATCTTACGCTTGAGATCTTATTTAAAAATTAAAACTGCCATCAGAGCCACTGTCGTCGCTTACGTATGTTCTATGCAACTTCAAGACCACCTGAAGTCATCTTATACCAGCCCTGGAGTTCCAAGGAAAACCGACATCACGCCTGAATTACTGGAAATGAAAGTCCCGCTGGTTCAGCGCAGTTGGTGAAAACCGCAGATCGGTAACTAGTAAGGTTTCAGAGTTATTCGAATTGCAATCACCCATATTCCATTCTAAAATGGACAGTAGGGGACAAATCCAAATAGTTTTTGAAGCGTGGAGGGATGATAGAGGTGGCATGTGTAGCGATTCTCAAGTCAAAATATGGCAAGCAATTCGTGATGAACAACAAGCTGCAATAAATCAATATCTTCGAAACGAAAGAAACATTCTCGTCTTAATTGACAAATAATGATTTTGGATGAAGATACGGCGATTCTCTATACATTAGACGATATTTATACTGACGTCACAAAAACGTAAAAATTTAAATAAATTCAAACAATTGGTCGGTCAAATGAATTGAAGTCGGTTTACTGAAAGAACGTTTACAATTAAACCTCCGATCAAAATTCATGGATGTATTTGACGTTTCTTTCACAGTGAAAGACAGTCTGGTCAATACTTTCAAGCAGAAGGTTCTTGATGACGGGAAGCAGACTATTAGTGAGTGTAAATAAGAATTAGCACAGTTACTAATAAAAATGCAAGGCCGAACTAGAGGCATTGAATAATGAACGAGGTATTATTAAAGATGGTTGTGGAATTAAAGTTGAAGACAGCCCTGAACTTCATGCATTAATGATTAAATGCTGCTCTACTGACGAGCTACAATTACAGGACATTGCATCTATACTATACTGATTTGGTGTCCCAAAACTTCGTTAATCGCTTTTTTTTCCACATAATCGTATTTTCAGCGATTTTTTCCCGAATTGTTTAGGTCAAAATCAGAACTATCAACCACAACAAGCGAATTATCGGTTACAGCGAAATAATCAACCAAAAAATGATCTGAGCGATAAAGATTATGCACATGAAATGGCAAGATCTTGGGACATTTTGCCTCTAACGTATTGCCATTTCTTGGTCCAAAGAACTTTCGCTAGAGAGCCTTTTTCGGTCATTTATATGTTTATGTCTTTGAGAATGAGCTAAGAAAAATCGAATGAAACAGATCAAATATTTAATCTGTGTTTTTTGCTTTCGTTGTTAAACTCGTTTGCCGTTGAAAGATGCGTGATAAGAGATATCCGATTAATCTTTTTGATAAATAAAATGCTGCAAACCATATTAGATATATATCGAGATTGTATTTCGTATAAAACGGAAAAGACATGTCTCTTGAAATAAACATATCTGATCAAAATTGGGCCACTGTCTCGATGATATCTGCCGCCCGTTGAACACCGCCATGTAATTTGATCTGGACTTGTACACGCTTAATGTTAAGTGATTAGCCTTTATTCTTTAATATTTCTTCGGCCCCGCTCGTACCTTTTTGAAATGTATGAGGGTAATTCCATCAGAAATCTCCCACATATGTAAAATATTCTTCAAACTCGGTGAGACTTTCAGCGTGTTTTGGTTGTTTGTAAATGACTGTAAAAGTCGAAATATTACTATATTAAAGTAATAAGAATTTATTATTATGAAATTCTAAGACAAGGTGCCTTAAAATGAGACCTTTTGATTATTCGTCTCGTCATCCGACAAATGAAGTCTTATTTTAAGACAGATAAATGTATCTGTCTTATTTTCCTTAGAAGTTCAAATTTTAACAAAAACCTATGAGAGTGGGATAGTACTTTCCTCAAATTTTTAGACATTAGTAGCGTCTTTCTTTGATATACAGATTTTATCTCATGAAGTTTTCATAAACAGGCAATTTTCTTATAATGTATTATCAAATGTGTACCGTACATAACACTTTTGAGCTGTATATCAGTCGAAAGAATTAAAAAACTGCACGACAAAGTCAAAAGCGTCGAATAAAGCGACAAGTAGAAAAATCAATAGAATAAGACAATGCATGCTCAAAAAGCGTCGAGTAAACTGTCTTCTTTGATGTGACAGTCAAGCAAACTATCATGAGAATTTATTTAAAAGGTTATAACTCAGTGAACAAGCGACTCAAAAGTAACTTTTTACCTGATTTTTGGTAACAGAGTTCATTTGATTGTCATATGAAAGAAGACAATTTACTCTACAAAATAAGACATCGCCCAGATTATTCTGTTATTTCGTTTTGGAGCCATAATTATTTCAAAACGTAACTGACACACCAAAAAGTGAACTTTTACGTGGACAAGGCGAAAATCAGGCAACAGAAAGCAAAGAGACAAGTGTTGAGCTATAAGATCAAAAATATATGTCAACTAGTATGTCATATTTCAGCTCTACTCCATAAATGGCATCATGAGCGTCAACCAGTAAATGTCAGTTTAATACTAAATGTAAAACAAATGATATTGCTTTGTGTGACGGATGTCAATCGACAGTTCGTCTCGAACATTTTGTTCAACATAGACGAAAACTAAACAATGATTACCAAAGTGTATTACTGATCGAGATCTGTTAAAACAACACTTTAATACACCCGTGCTCGACGATGTTAATCATAATGAGCTATTTAAACAGCTTAACGAATGGCAAGTGGAAATGACTGAGCAAATTGAACGCTTACTGGAAAATGGTCGTCAAATGCTTCTACAAGCAATTAATGATGAGGAAAATTAATTTTTAGACTCACTTTAACAGACAAACAGACACGAAACTGTGATGTGTATTTTATTCATTATCTTTATACTTTTGAAAATGAAATTAAAAACCTATTTGCCTAGTTTATCGACTCACGTGAGTGAAATGCAAATTATATTCGTACGATCACCTTTTCACATTATTTGATTCATAACTCGAGTTCAAATTTCTCGCACTGTTTTAAATACCCGGTGTCTGGGCCATTAACTCCACGAAATTTCAGTTCTCTCTAGTGTTTTTAATCTCCCGGAGATATCAGATTTTCATTGTATACTGCCTTCTGTTTTTCGCTGAGGTATAAAGAGAAAAATCAAGTGTTTACAGGATGGAAAAGACAAAAAGAAAACACAAGACGGTCATCAAACTATCCAGCCACTTAATTCACTTTATCTTACCACTACTTCATCTCGCATTTGTTTACATAAAACACTTTTCATTTTTTGTATCTAGCAACCAAACCTGGAAGGAGTTACACAGTTCTTCAAAGATGCTTGTGCTTGGCAGCCATTACCCAGTTTCTGCCATTTGCGACGTAGGTTATGAAAATTTTCTCTATAAGACCAATGCTAAGAGCGGTGTTTTTTTGTTGAAAAGTGTTTAGGGTGTTATACTGGTTTTGGTTTCTACGAATATTTTTTTGTGTGTAAACGCTACATCGTTCCTCCCCTTACCCACCCTCTCGCACTATTTGGAAAAATGTTTTGAGCCTACCCTAGATTGACTTCATTCCGCCGCCTACGAATCATAATAATTATTCACAGCTATTTATCTTATACTACAGTGTAAAATAAGTTTTGCCTTATCAAGATGACCATACATTTTCTTAGTATTTCCCATCTTTTCGAGTTGTCTCAGACAACAGCCTGATTAATTTTTGCCCAAAAATGTGAGACAGAAATGTTTGGGATTTTCTTCACGAGGGGCCCTCTTCAAGTGTCCAACTCCATTTTCTCCAAAATACAGTTGGTTATATGTAATTATACGTGCTGATTTTGAATATGATAATGGTTTGAGCCCCTATTAGGATTCTGGTCCGAAAACTAAAATAGATGACCTGAATTTCTGGAATTCAAAAACTTGTTTTTCGCCAAAATCGATTTCTGAAAAATTAAAAACGTAGAGCATGCCAAACCACGTATGTCCACGATATTTTAGTTTTCGTGGGCATGTTTTAAAGGCGTTAGGATTTCTTCAAGAATTAATTATTGCTACGTACGATCACTATCAACTGAAATTCAAAACTTCATAATGCTCATCTAAATTACATCTTCTTATGAAGAATAGTAAACCTCTGAAATAAAAAGTCTGACCTTGACAAGATTTTACATTGTTGTTTTAGAGTTTTCTATATATAGTGAAAAATTCATTTTCTTTTATCACACTAGTTTCTTTGTTTGATGTTTTAGGAAACATGTACGTAAGACGATGGCAATAACAATGATTGTGACGAGAACTGGGACGATGTTGTTATTTGGCCTACAGAGACACTAAGCATTTTTGTTTGGCTTGAATTAAAAGTCTCATATGTGAAATATCACCTTGAACAACTTCTTCCCCTTGTTTTTTCACGTTGCTTCAGTTCACATTGCCTTTAGTATATGCTCCCTAAAACATCAAACAAAGAAACTAGTGTAATAAAAGAAAACGAACTTTTCACTATATATAGAAAACTCTAAAATAACAATGTAAAATCTTGTCAAGGTCAGACTTTTTATTTCAGAGGTTTACTATTCTTCATAAGGAGATGTAATTTAGATGAGCATCGAGATTTGTTTGTTTACTTCTCAGTTGTTTATTTAACAATCGATTTCATTGGACGATCACTATACATAACTGTCTCTTCAAAAGCTATATTTCTATACAAAAGAAGCCATAAACTTTACTCGTATCCCTCTCCCGCCCGTCCCCTATATCATCTTATATTATTTTTTTCCAAGCTTCTCACTTCTCATCTGAACGAGCACCCAACGTTTAAATGACGTCTTTCTTTGCAAGAGAAGAAAAAAACGAGTGACTGCTATATTCAGAGAATTCTCTTGTTCTTATTTTCTACTCGTCATATATTAAAACTTTAAGAACTGCGCAAAGAAATAATTCCACTAAACATTTCTAATGTAGTTTTCAAATCTGATGAATATGCAAAGTTAAAATTGAGTTGATTTAAATCATGAGTACAATGAGACAATTGCGAAGTGTGATCAAATTATATTTTACTGGCTTCAATGTTAACATGAATGTTTTAATCGACATTTGAACAAAAATAATCATTGCTTTTCTTTTGCTATAGTGTAGAATAAACTATTTTTCTGTTGCTGATTACGGTCATTGCTAGTCATGACTTTGTGACAATAATGCAACTTACTTGCCTTTGTTTGCTTTTATCGATAGCTATAAATACATTTCTATGCTATGCGTCTCTGGAATTTGTTTAAAACTTCGTTCTTGTATTATGATATCTGCCATATTTATATACTTAGTTTCCGAAACACTTTTGCTAGTTTGTTGCTTAACATAAAACAGTAATTCATTTTCTAGCTCGGAAAATGTGTCACAGAAAGAATCTGAGTGCTTTTCCTTCACGGCCATCCTGTAAGAAGCAAATCATTGGAAAGAAAGACTTCAGACCATTTGTGAGACGATACACATGAATGAGCACCAATACTGCAAAGTAGTCCATCGATCAAACGCCATGGATGACCTAAGCGCCGAAGGACCATATACAAGAGGATTAAAAGTTTCCGAGACTCAAATTGTTTTTTGCATAATTCAAACAAATCTCCAATTGTTGGCACGACCAACTTGCCAAGAAAATCTGTATCACGAACTGCGTCACTCATTTCTTCGTCTTCCATTGACAGAAAGAATTCTTCTTGGTCAGATGACCCTGAATGTTCATTCGCATGCTGAAAACTGGCAATGCGGGTCAACTCACTATGCCTCTGTCTGCCAAAATGAAGACGGAAGAAAAATTACTCATAAATGCTAGTACTTTAGTGTGTAGGTTACCTAACCAAAACACCAACCGTTCATTGACGGTATTCTAGCTGCCTCGCCGAAGTCTCTTTGAGATCCCTAAAGGTGTTCAGTGAATTCTAGGGTATTTCTTAACTATAGGTCGACGTTAAAACCGAAATCTGAGGTAGATTTGAAACAACTGGTAAAAAACGGATTTCTTTCTACAGTACCTTCTGCAGTAAAGTTGACATACTTTTGTTCGCTGTCGGATGACGGTTCGAGTGGTGTGTGAATATCGATGAAAGCTTTGGAAACAAAAGACTACTTAGGCTTGCGGCAGCAAGGGGTAACACCATCTCCAGACGGAATTATGAGGAAAGGTCCCCAAGTGTGCAACCGCTTTTTGCTTGAACTCCAATGGACAATAGGTAATCGACTGCACTAAATTCGAATCTGACATCGGTCTGTGTTGCTAGGCCTCCAAAGACCGGGTTTCCAAAAAACAAAGTTTTCAGAAACTCTGAAAAAATAACCAAAACGTTTCTTAATAAGGCACGATTGTTGACCGCAAATTTCTGATTAAAATGAGTCCTAGCTCTACACGATCTTTCTTTGCAAAGTTATAGAATTTACATGAAAAGCCCTAAATGTTCATTGTCAGCTCAAAGCTACAAGAATAAGAAGAAATTAATTTAGGGCTTTTCGTGTAAATTTATATAACTTTGCGAAGAAAGGTCGTGTAGAGCCGGGAGGTAAGTCGAAAAACCTTCAGATCATATACTTCGAAGTGCTCTCTACAAACTGGGAAAATTTAACAAAAACATTCAAAGCTAAAAAATTTCTCCAGTTTTTAGCTAAGTAAAAATATTTTCACAACACCTTGAACCAAATTTCTCGCGACGGAGCATTTTCAAGGAAAAGTGTGGATGCGAAAGTTGTTCGGAATCAGATTCCCTGGAATACGAACAAGGAAATTTTCTAAATTCGTTAAACTGGATTTTTAAATTAAATTTTACTAAATTTTAAAATTTTAAAAACCGTATTTTTCAAATTAAAAATTGAGTTTAATGAATTTTGAAAAAGAATTCTGCGTTCATATTCCAGAAAATCCGAGTCTGAACAACTTTCGAACCCACACTTTGCTTGAAAATACTTCCTTTGAACGAAATTTGGTTCAAGGTGTTTTTAAAAATACTTCTTGCTCGAAAATGCCATAGGACAGCTCAAAGCGGAATAACTTACTAAATTATAATGAACCATGTAAAGTTTATCTAGTCGCTAAATGTAGCCATAAACTATCTCCAATAGCCAGACATAAATTTCGTTATTCATTTTCAATTATAGCATCTGGCCCTAGTTATGAACTAACGAACCGGGATCAACAGCTAGGGATAAACGTTTCATAAACATCGCATTGTTCCTTTTACTTGAATTTTTTCTGTTCTCCAAGAGTATAGAAGGTTGTCATTACTATGGATAGAATAAAAAACGTTTATTTTACTTTTTTCTTCTGCAAAAGGAGCGTTTTATACATTATTCTAGTTTCATTTCAACAGAGTAAATAAATGCCTGATGTTTTATATAAATTCAGAGCAAATTCAGTATTTTCAGACAATCAATTGACATTTTCTTTAAAAACAATCCTAACATGAGTAACATACTAACTAATAGAAAAAATAATTCAGCTAAACCTATACCGCTGTATGGCAATGGCAGCGTTTTTGAGAGGCAGTCTGATGCAAAATTTATACCAGAGGAAGCTCTGTATGAATACGACTTAATGTATGCGTTGGCTACTGAAATCGAAAACGAATTAGAGATAGAATACGTATCGAACGTAAATGGTTATATTAGAATACTGTATAATATAGTATGGCATGAATAAGATGTCTGTTTTGACACTCTGCGGGAGTTATACTTTGTCGTTCTTAACAACAGATTGACTTGTTGGATCGTTAGTAACAACACATTGAAGCATCTTCCTCATGGTAATATGAACGGCACATTATACATCGATGGTTACAAACTGAAAGAAGAACTACTTGGAGAAGTGAAGCAAAAGATATTTTACCATCAAATTCATCATTATCGATCTCGTTGGAACAAGCAAATATATATCTACGTTACAAAAACTCATCACTAAAAATCGAGTGGAGTTTATTGCAAAAAATTGAAGAGTTTCGTAAAAATTTGACTACTGAACAACAACGGCTTGGTTAACAAAATATCGAACAATTTTATATCTTTATATCGTAAATACTTCATCAACAATCACACAGTCATCTACAACGCCACGCAAGAGAATTATTTAATAATGAAATAAAAACAGAATTTGCGGATAAACAATTGAAACGTCTCCAACTTATCCTTAAGATTCAACGTTCTTTTCTCCTGTCATTAGTCAACATAGGCATGCCATCAAATCTATGTGAAAAAATCCATTTATTATTAAATTTTTTTATAAAAAATTTCACTATTTCATTATAGAGGAAGATGACAAGAAACACTTACATTTGTCTGCTGATCCACAACTCATGGATGAGGAATGTGATATTGTTATTGGTTATAAACTAAAATTCTGGCCGAAAATAACTAATAAACGTCTTGAAACATTACAACATACCAAACCTCCCATATATAAACAAATAAGAGACTCGTCTGTTTATGCAATACCAAAATGGTGTAAGCATACGTCAGAAGAAGCAGCACGTTATGAATTTCATTTATCATTTTCGGCTGTTGAGTTAACATTAGTCAAGCTGCGTACAACTATTGAAAAAATGCTTAATAGAATAGCAAGATACATTTATTATAAACATATTCGACGTGACAGTGACCATATTAAATCATATGTTATTAAAATAATCGTATTATGGATGTGTGAAGAATTTGACCTTGAACACGAATTTCAAAATGTACATGATGAAGAGATAATTGCTATTGAACTAGGAAAACGTTTTATTAACTTTACATTGGATAAACTTAACCAACATTATTGTAAGCATTACTTCATTGATGATGTTAATATTATTTTTGCCTCGGGATTAGCAGTATGAAAGTATCGATCGTAGATTTATCGTGGTTAATTGAGAGTATGTCTTCTTTGACTAATCGATATTCTCACTGTAATACATTTGACGACTGGTCGGTAGTATTTCTCCTAGAACGATTAATCGGGTTTGTACTTCGATTATGTTTTCTTCTCGCAAGAACACAATTTGAAAGCGGTTGTCCCCAAGCAAAACTAAGTAAGCGAGAAAATCTAGCTGCAGAAGTAGCTGCAGCGCCCACTTACAGCTAGATTAATTAGATTAAAAGGTACATTTATCTAGCTGCATGCTGATTGAAATTGTGTATTAGTTGAAACGGCCACTCCATGGGCCAATTAATCGAGCAATGAATTGCCCGATTAATCGATAGCAACTAATTGTACCCAATTGAAACTAGCTTCAATCTAGCTGAAGCTAGATAAAATTTTCATGTATTTCTGTACAGCTAGCTGAAGCTAGATAAATGTACCTTTTAATCCAGTTGCAGCGCCCGCTTCATGATTTTTTTTCGTGCTTGAGTCGATTGATCCCAAGTTCTACTGTCAGTACGTTTCGACATCGACTCTGACATTCTCTTTCATTTACTAAATATTACTTCTGGTGTACAGTTCTGATTCCTGTCGCACTCTGTACAACGACAAGGCAAATACATTGTAGAAAAAAGACTGGTTCGACCTATAGAACTTTCTTTATAAGATTATCAAACTCGAAAACATCTAACTCTATCGTATTGAAACAAAGTTTGGGCTGGCACACAATGCCACTAACGCTAGAAAAAAGAATCAAACCGTCGAAAACATCCGTGAATAATGAAATATGTCCGTGAACAGGTCGCGGTATTAGCTTACAAAAATCGCAATGAAGCCAGTTGGCTTCATCTCTTAACCCAAAAAACGAGATAGGTTTACAAAATGACTGAAAAGCACCTTTAGTACCTTCGGTTGGATTAACTTCATTCTGTAACTGTTTCACTGCTATTTTCCTACGTTTGTGAAGTTCTACGATATTCCGTGGCGGTGAAATGAATATGAACATCAAAATAAACCGACTGTTGTAGAATTGAAAAGAAAAATGAAATAAAGTGAGAAACAATTACTACACTAACTGAGACGAACTCTGAAATCATCCAAAATTATTGCCAAACAGTTTGTTGCGAACATTTTTGTTTTTATTATTAATGGTGTTGGATTGTTGGACATTCTTCCTTATTTATTTATTCCTTTGTTGTTCTTCTTCCCACTGCTGAAACCGTCGTATTTCCGACAAGCATGTAGTTATGGCCTGACGCAGTATATAGGCATCATCTAAATATCCTAAGACCGGAATGAAATCAGGAATAGCATCGCACGGCATTGCAACATATATAACCGCACCACCTAACACCACCAACGTCTGTCGATCCACTTTATATGTTCCAGAAAGCGAACAACGTAATAAACGTGTAATCGAACGGAGATCGGCCACACCGAAATTCAGAATGGCGATATTATAGAGCTGTTGTGCCCGAGCTAGCGCGCGAGTGAGTGGAGGTGCCTCTGGATCTTGTGCTTGTTCTTCACAGTTTTCCTGGATAGAAGTAACGCTCCCCATGGCTAATATGGGCAATGTACGAAGATGACACTTGAAGAGAAGAAGAACAGTAATGAGTCCAGAAAGATAAGACAATAGGTAGGTTAGTGTGTTGGCAGTGTGCTAAGACGACATACAGTGACAGGGTACGAAATATAGGATCTTGCGCGTGAGAGTATAATACGATGTTTTGAATAGTGTCATAGTCAAGAGGAGGCTGAGCCCCATCTCCCTCTCGAATATTTTTAACAGGATCATAAAACCGACTATCAGGAAATTTTTTTGAATATTGACCCTCACACTTCCACTTTCTTGTCACAATTAAAAACCAAGGTTCCTATTTCAACAAGCAACAAAAAGCTGAAACAAAAACAGAAGGAGTTTTCCCACTTTTCACACAATTCTAGTCAAAAGCCTTGATCCCTTTCCTCCTTTCTCTCCCTCTGCCTAACATCAGCAGCATGCCATACAAAAAGGACAAAGTTCTGTCAAAAGTGAGAATTAAGGCTGTTCTAAAAGGAAACGATGAAGCAGACAGATGATCAACTGCAGATATACGAGGAGAATGGTCTTGTATTTTGATTTTTACCTCTCTTTTCTTTTGTAAAGACTTGTGTAAGCCAAAAATGGGACAAAAAATGCCGATATGTGTGTATGTGTCGAGGGCGAAGAGTGAGAAAGAAAGAGAGCTGCCCAGTAGGCGTTTTTGCCTCGCTCAAGAGCCTCTTCAGCTGGACTGAGAAATACAGTTTGTTGATAAACACGATGATGGTTAGTACACTACATTGTTTTATGTGTCACTTACCAATCGTAGACGAAAACAAAGCAATAGTAGAATAAGACAAGGAACCCCCTTGTTCACCCTTCTTTTGCAAAACGAAGAAGAAGAACTTGTCGATCATTGATAATACTCGAATAATCTGAGTGACCTATTCACGCATTATACTCAGTCAGTCATCTATATGTTTTGAAAATTCGTTTTAACGCGGTTTTACAGCGCGAGAATATACAGTTTCACCATGAATACGGCGAATTTCTTGACCTTTAAATATACGTCTTAATCAAAACAGCGTTTTTACCATCAATAGTTCGTGAGAAACGCGTTTATGACCATCATAACTTTTTAAAAACGCGTTTTCAGTCGCAACAGACTTCAAGACTCGCGAACGGCATCGAATTTAACGAGTTTTGTCTAGAAATGAAATTTGAAAAACGCGTTTCACTTTTCAAAATTTATAAGACTCGTTTCTTAGACTGAAGTCGCGAAATTAGGCATTTCTATAACAAATAAGTGAGTGAAAAACGCGTTTTTAACGCAATGCAACTCGAGATTTTCTCAAGAACTGCGAGAAAACGAATTTTCTAAAAAACGCGCGAGTTTAGCTTTAAATTATCGCTCGAAACTCTGTTTACGAAAAATTTACGCAAAAATTTACGCAACCTATGAGTATATCAAACGCGATTCTCGCGCGTTTTTTTTAAACGAATTTCAAGCGGTAAATTTTTCGTAAACAGAGTTTCGCGCGATATTTTAAAGCTAAAACCGCGTTTAAACGAATTTTCAAAACATATAGGTGACTGACTAGGTGCAGTGCAAGAAAGAATTTTCTTTCGAAGAGAAAATTTTGTTTCGAGAGATAAAAGATAACAGTCTCTCGTGTTTTTCATATTGAAAACACGACAACATCATGCTGTTATTTTTTGCCATTCAAAAGAAGACACAAGTACAGTTTTTGTGTGCATGTGTCATATACCACGTTTATCCAGTTTTTATAAGTAAAATCTGGTGATAAAACGTTTTTTCATATATGAGAAAAAGACTAAACAGAACGCGTTTGTAGGTATTTTAGACAGTGGCAATTGTTCCAATGGCATGGCTAGATGCTACTATGTGTATATTCTTTCCTGTACTATACCTGTCTTAATTGATTTGTATATTTAACCGACATCATTTGATGGTAGGAAATTGTTTTAATCAACATCTCTTATTAAAGGAAGAATTTCATAGCAAATTAAGTCGATCAAGGAATGTGCCGGTCATAAATATACAAAATAGAGAGAAAAGGAAAATAATGAATTTTACTTATAAAAACAGTGAGAAGAACAGTGAACTGTTGTGTAACTGGTATAACGTCTACATCTATCAGTCGTTTCAGTCTATAGTACAGACTGATAGTAGTCAGCACAAAAGCGTATTCACCTTCCTATGTCATACCCAGAGCTGGAACCGGTCCGGTAAGCCGGTACCGGACAGGATCGGTTCAAAAAGTCAACCAGGTCGGTAGGGACCGGTATTTCACCGGTTGAAAGTTTTGAAACATCTGCTCTTTTTACTCTGTTTTTATTCAAAAAAACTAAAATTTCACGTATTTTTTAGTCTGAATAAATAAGACGATGCTCAAGATAGATACTATTTTCATCACTTGTTTTAAGGTTAAATATTATAGACTCGTTATTGTGAAGGTTCTCTCACATGTGCTCGCAAACTACTTCATTTGTGGGAGAAATTCTTTCTGAAAATCGATTTGCAAAAAATTTCACCAGGTTTTCGCCGGTTTGAGTTATAATTCCCGTTTACCGGCCGGACCGGACCGGTTTATCTTTTCTCAACCGGCTGCAGCTTCGCTCATACCCTTCTGATTTTGTTTCTGATACTGTTTGTGATCGGAACAGGAGTGTTATTTTTCTAAATTCTAACCGGCAATGCAAGTAAATGTTACTTTGCATCTGTGCAGCGAAAAAATAATGCACGTGATCAGCTTTTAGCAAATATCGGCAAATATATCACAAGAAAAAAAGAAATAGAATGTTTCTTTAAGACAAAATGATTTTGCTTAATGCGAAAGATCCTCTAGAACAGAAAAAGTGATGGAGAAGCTGTTCGAAAACACTTGAGTACCAAAACAATGACTAATATTTAGTAAATGAAAGACAAAGTCAGAGTCGATGTCGAAATGTGCTGACAGTAGAACTTGAGATCAATCGAGAACTGCTTTCAAATTGTGTTCTTGCGAGAAGAAAACATAACCGAAGTACAAACCCGATTAATCGTTCTAGGAGAAATACTACCGACCAGTCGTCAAATGTATTACAGTGAGAATATCGATTAGTCGAAGAAGACATACTCTCAATTAACCGCGATAAATCTACGATCGATACTTTCATACTGCTAATCCCGAGACAAAAATAACATGTTAATTGATCATCAGTAATCATCTCAATCGATTAATCGCAAGACGGAAATAATTGATAGTTATAGGTAGTTAATCGAGATTAGAAGGATATTGTAGTTGTTCGGAGATGACGAAGAGTATCGATCAATCGAGATTTACATTTGATCTGGATTTTGTAATAGTAAATCTTAAGTACTTTAGTAATTGCGATCGGTGGAAGAAAGAAATCAGAAGCCATTAATCCAATGAAATCTTGAGTAGCTATCAGATGCGGTTTAGAATTCAATTATGACTAATCGATTCTTATTTCCTTGTTGGATCAATCGCGATTGCAGAGAAAGTTATTCAAAAAGTAACCGGTGGCCTTGTATTTTTGGACGGATTGTAATGTGGTAATTCTGAACTGTGAACTATTTTATATATACGTACATAGGACTGACCGTCGAGCATGCTCATCTAAATCCGAACAACTTCTTCTTAATTCTTCTGTCTGATGATTTTTGGCCAATATAATCATTGGAGCTTCACCACCATAATAATGTGTAGATCACTGTTCGCACCATACTTTTCTGCGTCGAATTCTGATTCATCAAATAAATGTCTTATTTTTGCTTCGGATTCTCTTAACAAATGGTTATATGTTTCGGGACCGTTGACAATCTTTGGTTTTACTCTTAAAACTTCACATATTGTTCGAGCAATCAGTGTCTTTCCGGTACCTGGTGGCCCACTAAGTAATATTCCACGTGAATGTTTCATTCCTGTTTTACGAATAAAATTTTGAGGATATAACCTGGATAATAAGATATTCCCAAATATTCTTTCGAATACATGATTGTATCCTCCGACTGTTTTATCGACATTGAACTTTTGATTAATAATAGTTAATAAATTATGTTGATGAACATGTATTTGAACGGAATATTTGTGATATAGTTTAAGTTTATAACGTTTTTGTTGACGATCATTAAGTCCAACAGTTTTAGGCGACACGCGGGTATTTATCAGCGTTTGGAAAAGGAATACACCGTGACTATTTCGTATTTCTACTTGTATCATTGGTGACGTATCCATATCAACTGCATTAAAAATGGCATAATTATTATAATCCTCGTTGTAAAATATTGGGGAGTTAACGAGAGTAAATTTTGAGGACATTGTTAATATTAATATAGTTAGTACAAAAAGTAAAAAATCGTCTTATCTGTTAAAGTAAACATTCATTTCTATCCTTTGACTTATGATGCATATACCAGTAAATGAATACACTGTTCTTTATTCATTTCATTTAAACGAATGTTTTATGTACAGATAATATGTATTTCGATCCTTTTATAAAATCGTTTTCTTTGTCTTAACTCAATGAGTACATTGTATACTGTGTCTACGCAATTATAGTGCATTATGTTCTGAAAAGATTTTATGCTATGGAGTAATGTAGTCGTAACGAATGTTTAATTTGTAATGCAACCACACATTCTACTCTATTATGTTCAATTTGCCAAAGTGCAACTCGTGACGATTTTTATCTGTTAAGTTTAACAAAAGTAAAAGATGAAATGTCAAGTTATGAATCGCTGAAAGCCTGAAGCTTGGAGATCAATGATATAGTAGATAAATTTCCTATTTCAAAGCCAGAAACAACTTATGATTCAACAATCCACAAGATCGATAAAATAGCTCAAACATTACTGAAGGATTACACAGACACTACGGACCTATTATTGAACTATGTCTTCGCGAAGAGTATTATACTACACTGTTGGAAGGTTCGTCCTTGGATTTAGTCGATGATGAAACAGCAGAAGATCTATGTTTTCATTCGTTTCTGACAGTCCCAAACCTAAGGCTTGAGGAAAAACATCCATAGACTCCGAACTATGGGTTTTTAAGATGTCGCTTAGATCTAGTTTTGTAGAGGACATATATCGATGAAAAAAAATTTATAGATTTCTATCGCAACTTTCAGAGAATCGAGCTGGTTTTCCAAAGATCTTCTGAAAAACGGGCTTCGGAAACTATTCCGAAATTCGTTTTTGCTTACAAAAGTATGTGATGGGATATTTAACTTCCAAAACTGAAAACTCGAGGTCTCTTCCTATCTTCTGTTAAAAGTTATTCAAAAAGTAACTGATGGCCTTGTAGCAATGCAATCCTATTGGAAAATGTTTACAGACTGCGTAGTTTTCCAAAGATCTTCTAGAAAATCTATTTCAGACAACTCTTCTTAAAACACTTTTGGTTTTGAAAACATGTCTCCAAGTCTCCTCTCTCGAACGGAGAAAGTCGGAGCTCTCTTCTATCAAAAGTTATTGACAGAACAACATGTAAGTGCATTGTATTTTGGCGCAGACAGTAACTGAGTTACATGTGTTCGATAGTCAAATCGAATAAAAAATGTAATAAGTAACTTTTGTAAAAATGCAAAGTAGCACTTCGTAGAGAATTCCATAGGCTTCCTAATGATATATAATATATCTATATATCTTGACTCTGAACCTGGAAAAAAGTTCTTTTACTATAGATACGACATGAGAAAACAATTAACTTTTTTAAAATTTATTTCAAAGAATCACCAAGACATTTTCTTCGATCAAACATCGTACCAGTTGGCTCAGCGATTCATGTAGATTAACTTGGCATACTTTTTTGGGTGTTGGTGTCCTTTTTTCTCGGTGTTAGTGGGGTGTTTATTTGTAAAAATGGCTAAAAAGCTCAGCTATTAATGATTGTTTTGGGTGTTAGTGGGTGTTAGTATAATCAACTCGGCGAGCTCTATCGATTGGCTATCGTAGTTTTTAATTTCGGAGATTTTTGGGTGTTAGTGGGTGTTCTCGTATTTTACAAATATCCATTTACATGGTATTTAAAAGACTATTCTTCAAACTTATTCAGTGATTTTATCATAACTGCTTCATCTTTTTGCGAAGATCATCTGTCACTGGACATTTTTCAAATATCTTTTATTTTTCTCAAGAATCAAAAGGGATGTACCAATAACTTTTTATCATAGATATAACTTTATGACTACAACCTACTGTAAAAATTTTAAGTAAAATATTTATTATTACTGAAAATACGCATGAAACCAAAAACAAAATCTAATATCTGGATCAATAGTGTGAAAACCATCTTTTTTGAAGACATGTAGCATTTTTCTTTCCAGAATGAAAGAGAGAATTGATCCCATGATAAATATTCTATGTTTAATCTGGTAAAAAATATAA
>CAJNOQ010002598.1:0-23523 GCA_905250885.1 Didymodactylos carnosus | reverse complement strand
GTTTGTTCGAATGTCTATTACATTCCTGATGATGCCAACTGAAAGCTGGCGAAAGCTCGAATAAAGTATTTTCAAGACTGAAAGTCATGTTATTCATAGCAGTTCTATATTCGATTTACAAATACAAACCACTTAATAATCCATTCGTAAAAATTTAGCTGTAAAGATAGAATCGTCAGCCAAACGGATATTTTCATGTGTAGTATACTTTAAAATATCAGCTGTCTTTTTCTATTTGTACTGAAAATATCACGAAACTTACTGTAGGAAATCGACTACGAAAATGGTCAATATGACCAGAGTATAAATCTCTTTGCACTTTGAATAGATATAAAGATTGAAATTGATGGACTTATGATACACCATTCGATAGAGTTTTTCGAGATGACCACGAATATGTAGTTTTCAGTTTTTGAAAATGTTTTTTTCATATCGAAAAATGAAAGTATTGGTGCCTTTGTTACATTTTTGCACTGCAAATTCGCAGTCACATGTAAATATCAATGTTACTGGAATAAGTAACACGTTCTCCCCCATATATTACCTCGGGCATATCACAATCGAACAACAGTGTATGTCGTTAGTGTGTTGCAATATTCGTAAATGTAAAATATCCGTCTACTGACGATGACCGTAGGTAACACCGGTTTCTTGTTAACGTTAGAAATGAGGAGAAGTAACAACGAGGTAGGACCAAGAGAAAACGGGAGGTAAACGATGACGTTATAAATGAACTCGTGATATCAATCGAAAAAAAAAAAGCTCTTCCATCTATCTAAAGACGGAACAACCATATCGTCGACGGTATATCCAAAACCTGTTTTTTCTACAAGAAAAAAGAGCAAGTATATATATTTCGGCATAACATTCGAACTAGTTTTTTATTATTCAGCGTTGAAAACTGAATTAAAAATTAATATTAGATGGCTTTCGGAGGTAAACGCCTATCCATCATAGACGTCCGAAAGGAGCAATGAGAAATAAAGGTGAGTAATATTGTAAACTTTTCTGGTTTTTTGTGTTAACGGCTGAAGTCGCCATTTCCATCTCAGTAGATTCGCTGAAAGCCCAGCTTTAAAAGTACATCAAACCTTTTTTAATATTTTGTATCATTGCTGAGAAAATTCATATTTTCTAAATACGAGGCGAAAAAGTCGAAATTCTTCTGGTAATTCCTATTTTCTCCAACAGAACTCAACTTCTGCGAAATAAAAATATCATATTTGGAATTAGAATCAAAAACTAAATTGAATGATGTGTATTTTGGAAGTTTTAGTTGATTTTCATTTTAGTACTCAGATACGGTAGAGATACATATCAGTCGACTCAGTGTTTGATCCTGAGTCCAAATATGATATTTTTATTCCACAGAAGTTGAGTTCTGTTGGAGAAAACTAAGAATTACTAACTAATTAATTTTTTCTAAGAAAAAACTAATTTGAATGTTATGACGAAAAACTCAAGTAGAAAAATCTAGCGTTGGTGAACATCATCGTTTTTTCGAGTTTTGAGGTGGTTCGAGTTTTCTCGATTTTTCGACATAAAGAAACGTTTCCGAAAACTGACAACTACATATTCGTGATCGTCTCGAAAAACTCTATCGAATGGTGTATCATAAGTCTAGAAAAAGATTCTGCTCCATTTTTGCATTAGCTGCACCTTATAATTATACAGGTGTGATAACAAAATTTTACATTGTGACTGCATATGAATAAAACAATATTTTGGTTTGTATACAGTTTCTTTCCTTTTTCGTGCTTACACCACGAAGTGCACAACAAGGTATGAATAGAGAATAGAATTATTCTTTGCGTATACTTGGCAGACGAATGTAGCAAGATGGAAGAAGAAGTCAAGAGATCCTTGTTAGCGTTTAGTATGCGCAGTGAAACCGGAAACTCTTAATCATAATACAATTCTTTTCTATTGACGCGCTGAGACGAAAAAGTGTGCCGCACCTAGGATATCTTATGTGGGAAGAGATTTCTCCTTATTTGTCAGATCCTAATACGAGCCAGAGTACATTTCGTGAAGCTTCCTCTATTGCCTATTATCTTAATCGTTTTTTCGATATCTAAGCTCAATCTACGAAGAATAAAGTATAAAAACGACCGTATTTGGGCTAGAATTTCAACGCGAGGTTTTGGAAGTGACACAGTTCAGCCATGATTCCGTTAATAATCCTCCAATTGAAAACTGATGAATTAAAATAAAGGAGGTGATGAAACGCTGTTAATGTATATCTTTATAATTTAAGGATAATTTAACTATACTCTATTAAAGACTCCAATCAGAAATACATTTTTTACAGCAAAACTCTTTTTATATCCCAAATGGATATAGTCTGAAGTTATATCTCGATCATCATATTCATGGTTCGAATATGGAATGTACGGAAGTCCATATATGTAAGTATATAGCAGTGTATATGTACACTGCTATATAGTTACTTAAATCAAGTAGAAAACATATTCTCATATATTCTATAGCAATATGAGAGTATGTTTCATACTTGATTTTATATTCTTGAATCTCAAACATATATCGTATTCATGTTTGGCTATCTTTGCATTAATATGAAAACAATCATTCTTTTATCAGCAATACAGAAAAACATAAAACCTTAAATTTAAACTTCATAATTTATATTATTTTTTAGTCTCTTTTATTCCCTGAGGTCTCAGCTGATAGGTTAGAAACTATTTTCTGAAAAAATTGAGAGTTATAACTAACAATTAAAACCTTTTGCAGTTCTAGCTCTAGTTTTAATCGTTTTTCACGTGATAATTGTGGTCCGAAGAGGTTAAGGACATTTCAGAAAAAATTAATTATAAAGGTTAATTTACGTTTTCATTTTTCATACATTAAGAGGAAATTCTTTTCTAGTCACGCACATAAAATTAAATTACTAATGCATGATATATTTTCTTTTATTATTAGTTTTTTCGTTTGAGCATTGAGATTCCATTCACTCCAGAATATGATTGTCATTGAATTTTTGTTACTTTAAACAACACAGCCTCTGCCGATTAGATTAATGTATAATAACAATAATTTCATATAAACACTTTGATGATGGCTAGATTATAGTGCTTAAACGACAAATAGAACTTGTTGAGTTGATTATCACAGAAAAATACTAGGCGTACCTATGATGACACTTACAGTATTAACAACAAGTAGCACAGTGGCGGCTAACATCGAAGATCATGGTAAACAATTAATTATATAGTATTTCACATAGATTTTGTCAAGTCAAAAAAGTTTTCTCTAAACCAAGAGCAAACACTGAAGTTTTTTATTAGCGTATATTAATACTAGGTTCCAAGTAGTACACGAATCTGTATCCGACTTAAGACTCTGATGGCTGTTATTCTTGCCGGAGCTGTTCACCACCAAACTTCACTTGTGATACTTTCGAAAAAAAAATCTATAGGTTACAAAACAATATCGGTTTTGGCATTTGCTCCAAATAGAAACAGATATATATATTGTATAGTCCTCTTGAATACGCTTGAACGTTTTCCGCCTCTTGCAGAAATGGATTTAGGTTTTGTATGGAGCGAAAAACGTTCAAGCAAACGGTTCAACAGGATTGCACAATACGAATATCCGTTTTTATTAGGAGCAAATGCCAAAGTCAATATTCGTTTTGTAAACTAAGGATTTTTTTAGAGAGTAGCTCGGTAAAAATACTATAAGAAAAATATATATGCTTCTTTGCAAAAGTGTTTCAATTTTGAACTTGAGTTTGATAAACAGACGAAAAGAGAAGGAAGACTTACGTGTCTACTACTAAGTAAATTCTTGCGGTGAGGACAGATTCTGATAGTTAAACCGGAGAAAATAATATGCCTCGACTGGAAATCGAACCGGAGTGACATTTTTTCGCCGTCTCAAAAGTATGGGCATTAATTCAACCGGAGAACTACTGTCCATGCAAAAACACGGTGCTAGTGGTTGTTTTATAAATAACTTTTGACAGAGATGAGATAACGACCTGCAGTTTGCAGTTTTGAAAACTAGACGCCTGATCACATATTTATGTACGAAAAAGCGAATTTTGGAAAAACTTCTGAAGCGGGTTTTTCAGAGGATCATTGGAAAACTAACTTGGCTTTACCGAAATTCACGTAGGATGTATTGATTTTTTCTGATGGGCTGATAGCCCGGGGTGTTCTCTTCAAAATAGGAGTAAAGTGACACCTTGATTTTCTGTGGTTCGGGCGTTGTATCGGATTTCCGACGGGTCCCAGGACTGGCACTCGGTGACCCTTGGTAGCCTTAAAGGCGGATGGACTATGGATAATCGACCATGCTGAGTCTTGTGGCAATATGTTTTTTTAGAAAAAATTTTAAAAATGCACCGAAAAGCCAGTTTTGTCGTTATCTTATCTCTGTCAAAAGTTATTTATAAAACAACCACTAGCACTGTGTTTTTGAATGAATAGTAATATAATCTATGCTAGAATGTTATATCAGCAAGTCAATTATCTCATCCAGGTTTAAACAATAGCTTTATATTACCATGCATTGGCAGCAAGGTTAATGCTGATCATATGACGTGTATAATAAGTCGCTTATCAGGTTCATTATTACTGGCACCGTCAATTGTTAGCATCGTTTTAAATGTCCGATGTTTACAGCGATACATAGCTGGAAAATACAAGCATTCATCGTATCACACGTTGGTGCTAGCCATGTTTATCAATTCAGTTCTTAATAGCCTCACGGCGAATCCATTATTGATCATTCAAGGTCTAATGTGTCGTCGACATTGCTCCCGCTTGTTTTGTATCCTCGAAGGTGTTTATACTATTGTGCTTATCGGCTCGATCTTCATAATGGTGGCGGCGTTATCTCTTCTAAGATATCTAACTATCCAGGGAAAACGATTTAATTCAATTTATGCTGTCATCATCAGTTATGTAGTACCACTAGTATGGGCAATACCACCGCTCTTTGATATTAGTCCGTACAGATTAGACGGAATTGGGTTATGGTGTTCTGCGCAAGTGGTTTCATTATCGTGGAAAAGTCGTGTTCATGCTATACTGCCAATGTTCACTAATGTATTACCTGCGTATTCGATTTTGGTTGTCACGAGTTTTCGCAGCTACTTAACGTTAAATCGTTTAATTTGTGCGAGCAACACTAATACAACAGAACGAGATAAACGAGAGCTGCGGATCGATAAACGATTCGCTTTTGCTGCTATAATCACGATTTTTGCCTATTCTGCTTTCTTTTTGCCCTATATTATTTATTTATTTATGAACGCTTTCTATGGACCACGTTCGATATTCTACGGAAACACATATATGTTGACGATATCGGCTGTATCTGTTCGGATGTCGATAATACTCATGCCAATGATGTATCTGTTTACAATACGGGTGAAGCGATTTTATACCTGTATGCTGCCACAAAGATTCTCCAGCTTTGTTACGGGTTAAAAAAGAATGACGTAAATTTCGCTTGATAGTTAACTTATGGGCATTTTCAATCATTCCCGGTCTAAAATCAGACCATTAGGATGCTAATTGTAATGAAACAGGTTAATAGAGACACTTATTTACTTTTCGTGTTGGTCATGGTTACTTCCAGTAAATCATTTATAATTTTCAATTATCTTTCGCTGAGATTTAGTAGTCTGCTCCATATTAATATCATTAACAACAAAATTAAGCAAATGAAGTATACAAAGTCCAGAAAATAAGCTAATTATTTGTCGTATTATAAGTAAGAGCCAAAGTCAGACGTGACCTTTCCGAAGGAAAAATATCTGATTGAAAAAAATTTATTATACAGTTACTACAAACACTTTTTTATAGGTTTTTCTGTATAACAAATTTTTTGCTCATAACAAATATATCGCACAGTCAGCATACATGTGTGTTTATTCATCTGGAAGACAAACAGACATCGTGAAACATTTTAAATGTTTCAAAAAATTTTCATTTTTTCTCTCCTTCTTATATACAAAAGAAGAATTTCTTTCGGTAATTTTTATACATGTCTTTATTTCTTTCTTTGGTTGCTGACGATCGGCTTGAGCAACCGTGAAACGCGTACAGCCACGCTTGTTTTTCTTTCTTCTGGTTTTCCACATGTCATTAATACGCTTCTCTTGTTGTAGAGATACTCACAGCCACCTTCCTTCGCCCCTCCCCCCCGCACACATACAGTTCTACATTTGCATTTTTATGTTCTGAGCGATATTTCTCTCTAATCGTATTGATATACACTCACTGAAACATTTAAAATGTCTCACGTTGTCCGTTTGTCTTTCAGATGAATAAACGCACATGTATGCTGACTGTGCGATATATTTGTTATGAGCGAAAAATTTTGTTATAAAGTTCAAGGAGAGTAGAAAACCATCTACTTAAAAACTAGTCTGAAAATAGCGTCATCTGTAGGAAGATTAATTTTAAGCGAAAACGAAGACTGCAGTAACCAATGAGCTGTCAATTATGAATCTCCACATCATTTAGTATACAGTAGTAAAAAATTTTGAGCTTAAACGGGAGATTACTGAGCAAAAAAATAAAAGTTTTTCCTAAGTGGTTTTCCGAACTGCTAGTTTCAGTAAAATTTGAGTTTTGTCAAATACTTTATTATCTCTTTGTCATTGTTGTTTCTTCTTTTTGTTTATCATCATTTTTTATAATGTAAAATTTCTCACTATAATTGTCATTGGCATCTTCCTCAGTCAGTTCTGTTTTTCTGCTATAAAATCCAATCATATGAGTAAAACCAACAGTTGTGTTATATCTGACGGTTGCTTGTCCGTCAATTCGGCCAGAAATCTTGTGTCACTTGTTTGGTATAAATAAGCATCAAATCGTTTGAAATCAAGCAGTTGTAATGTTATATTATTCACAGAATATGTAGAGAAATAGAACTGATCACAGCCATCATCATGAGTCATGGTACAGTTGATAGCACCAGCAATTACAGCAACATTTCTTAGTGTTACATTTTCCAGTTTGTTTAATTTAATGTAGATATTTATTCTTGGTTTTATTAATAACTAAATGACTGGATCTAATATTGGTGACAAAGATTTATGATGAATAACCATTGTTGTTTTATTGATCTGATTAACAAATATATAATGGTGTAAATGTTCACTTGTTATAATTGAAATTGCTGTTTCATCACTAAAATGAATACAGGATGACAGTTTGGCGTTCTCGCAACCTGAATATTAAAGCATCGCCGCAATCCAGACTTGATATACCTGCTAAAATCTACCAGGATGTACAACAGTATTAAGTGGAGTTCGATCTACAAGAACATTGGAAATCAGGGCGAGGGCAGTGGTATGAGATTGAGTAAAATGTCGTGTAATAAAGACTATGTGTACGTCGAGGCAGGTAAGAGTAGACAGGGGTACCTTTGGGTATATACATAAAGGTATCGATAGACAGATGGAGGACGGTGTAGGTATGCAACAGTTGTAATATATACTTAGGGCGTCCAAAGAGTTCTATCACTTTGAAATATTTATTCATGAAAAAGACATTTCATTTACCTCTCTACAGTAAATGTGCGAGGTAGTCGCCTTGATGTTCGATACAAAGTTTCATCCTTTCAATCCACTTCTGAAATGTCTTTTTGTACTCGTCAACAGGTGTCGAATTTAGTTCCTTGGTTATCATCGATTTCGTCAAACTTGTTACATCCGGATATGTATCAAGTCTATCTTTAAGATAGCAAGATCAGGCGAGTATGGCGGATGAGCCATAAATTTGATTTTTTCTTCTTGAAGATAATTGATCACAACATCTTTCACATGTGGCCTTGCATTGTCATGATGGAACTTGATACCATCATGACAATGCAAGGCCCGTTTGTTCGTGATGCCGGTCGTTTTTTCAATAACTTCTTGAGCAATGGTTTTAAAATTCATCATGATAATAGATACTCCAGAAGGCACTTGATGAATAAGCAATAGACCGGTAGTTATAAAGAAGGTGACAAATATTGTTTTCTTTTCATACAGTTGCCTTCTGGCGGCAGTCGGAGGACTTTCTCCCTCTGCTACCCACGCTTTTGATCGTTGTTTTGATTCAATCTTCCAATGGTAAACCCACATCTCATCGCCAGTGATAATATCACATAGTCGTCATGCACCACTTTCAATTTTTCCCAAGTTCTTGGTACAAATGTTCACACGTCGCCGTCGTTGTTCCTATGTCAGTTCATGAGGCATCCATCTTGACGACATTTTTCTCAAGTGCAGATGTTGTTTCAATATAGTATCCACACTGCCACGACATATATCCAAGGTCTCGGCAATAATATCAATACTAATATGTGGGTCATCATGAACCAGATTTTTGACAGCGTCAATATTTTCTTGAGTAACGACGGTTATTGGGCGACCGCTCCGAGGATCATCTTCCAGAGACTCTCGACCAGTTGAAAATTCACGATACCAGCGGGCAACTGTACGATATGATACATAACCTTGACCGTAAGTAGTGGCCAATTCGTCATGGATTTGAGTAGCATTTAAGCCCAATCACGAGCGAGTTTTTATGTAGTACCGTATGCACTCTTTATCCATCTAAAAACATAGGTGGAAGAAAAGTAATTGTAAATCAAGGATCGTAGAAAGTTGAAAAGATTCCGTTCGGTAGTGTAGTACACAGCTGATGTAAGTACCAGAAAAACCCTACATCGGGATCAGAAACAATCAGCATAGAATGTGAAACTGGTGTTACACCCTAAGTATATATATAGGTTAAATATATACGAGAGCTCTTCTTGCCTACGTAATGTAGTTACGCGACAGAACAGAAAAAAAATCAATGAAAACGATTTCATTTCATTCATTATGCTAGAGGCCTGACGTAATGCGTGTATTTTTATTGAAAATGTTTAATTTTTCCATCGTTGAACAATATTCAAAAATGGATTTCAACCTGCAGTGTATGACACTAGAGAAAACTGAAGTACTAAGACTACCTTTGTGCTCGACACAACTTATAATGGGTCTAAATGACTCGATTTGCTGTTTAAATAAATAAATTTAAAAAAAATACTAAGAATAGTGGGAAAACAAAAAGATTATCACCTCGACGACAGAGAGGAATGACGTAATGCTCGTTTCGCTCTCATCTTTCTAGTCTGCTCTCAACAACAATAAGACGATTCGTATTGATTAGAAGAGCTTAATCAAACACAAAGAAAAGAGAAACTTACCCTTTTCTATATTCTTACGGTTACAAGTTACAAACTTATAGGTTGCAATAGATATGATTAGTTCTCGTTTCGCCGACTCACTCTCACACCGCCCTCCCGCCTTTGATATTTTTTGAAGTCATATTCTCGTTTCGCCGACTTTTCGAAAAAAGTCCCGATGAGAAGAACGGCACCATTCTTCACATACCCCTCTCTGGTTTTTATGCTAGTTTGAAATACACAAGTTGTACTTAGTATTTCTTCAGTTGTATGTCTAACAGTTGGGTATAAGAACAACTTCTAATTTCTTTTATGTTCAGTAGTTAGATAAATTCTTTTTGACCATCATGACTTTTTGGCTGTCTCTTCGAGTCATGCTGGTTTGAGATAATGTTTGTTTAAATTTTACTTAAAAAGTAAATAAAAATCTAGTTTTTGATATGTGGTTGATTTTTCGGAATTTTGTCCAAGATCTTGTCAGCTGTAGCAGAACATTCAGAAAAATATTCAATACATCGATACTCAATCAAATGTATAAAGCCTATGTATTTCCGTTAATAACCTATGCATGTTGTGTGTATGTAAATAAAAGCAATATGCATATTTTCGATAAGTTACAGTACAAAGCTTCACTTATAGTATCAGGAACATCGTGTCTATCAAATCAGCGAAAAGTTCGAGTTATTTTAGGATGGACAACATTTGTGGTAACATTTAACATCTTTCAACTAAAATTAATATATAAAATTGTCACACATCAAGCACCGACATTTTTATGTAAATACATTCATCCCATGCATAATCAAAATTATCACACTTCATCTAATAAGTTATATAAAGTAAGACAGATATTTAGAAAAACAACTAATTATCAATCTTCTTTCTTTCCAAGAATCACCAGAATATGGAACACACTCGACGTTGAACTACGAAAAAATCATAAAAGCCAAAGAATTTAGCGAGAAGATAACAAAGTGTTTCAGGGTTCAGGGAGAAAACGATCGCAGGTATGATGCTCAATCATATAAGTCTAATACAGAATTCCCCAAACCGTTTACAGGAGGAGGGAGTACCTTCTTTAAGGCTTCCGGCTTAAAAAGAAATCTTTTTAGTTTTGCTGTTTTTGAGATGTGCTTTATTTTAAACCAAAGATATTAGAAGACATTTACTAAAAACACATCCACACTAGTACATTCCTATTTACGGATAAAGAAGACGAATAACTATTAAATAGTGTCTATTTAGTGGTAATATTGTAGCTAATAGTTTCCATCATCACTTTGCTGTTGTTGTTGCTCACCAGGTCCGGCACTTCCTGGTCCATACTTTTCTTCAGCTAACTTGTGTGCTTGATGTTTTGCCATAAGTTTTGTCTTTTCTAGATCCAAAAAATCTAATCCCTTTGTTTCAGCTAAATTATCAACTTCAGCAGCAGCAAATGCAGCTAATAATTCTTTCATTTTTCCATGTGAAACTGTTTCACCTGAATCACGACAATGGTCTTCATATGCTTTCATTGCTATTAAAACAAAAACAAAGTTAAAAAGAAACACAGTAAATAGAAAGATGATAGATTGAGAAACTACATACCAGCAAAACCAGCTGCACCAGCAATTAATTCATGTGTCCATGATTTTTTATGGTGGTCTGAACCTTGATAGACTTTATCATAAGCATTTTGACTTTCATCTAAACTCATTACAGACATTATTTTGCACTGATGTTGTTTTCTTAAATAATCGTGTTCTATAATGAATTTTAAATTCAAAACGCTTGAGTTGTACTCCTCTCTTTTTATTCTTTACTTATTTCAATAATGAACCCAGACTACTGTGTTTCAATATAATTTTCTGTTAATAAAACATAATTTTTCTTTTTTTATTAAAAGAAAAATAAGTTTGGTATGATCGGTAAAAAGAAGGAAATAAAGAAAGTAGTCTATGTAATAAGTATATTTTTTTCTTTTCCTTTAAAGGGTGACGGCACCAATTTTATTTTTTATTTTCTTCTCCTATTGAAATTCCGTGTCCTTAAGTAACCATAAGTGAATTCCAAATAAGAACATTTGTCACATTTTTATGTTACTATTTATTAATAGCTTTATTCAGAATATTTTTTATTTGTTTCGTCTGAAAGAAGTTTATTTTGCGTCAAGATTAACATCTCTGAAAAGTAATATTGAGGATATTAATAATGATTCAACATTTAGAATATTCATTTAGTTGATTGTCGATATAAATAAATGTATGTTTCGCGATCAATCTGAATCAGCGTACCATCTATAAATCGAATGTAATTTTTTCCAACCCGTGTATGATCTGCTCCGCGACTCGATTACTGATGAGACTCATGTGTCTGTTGAGCGTGAGACGAATCAAATCGTTTATATTAAAAATACTCTCTCGTATGATCTCACTACAGCACAACGTAAAAACATCATTTTTCAAATCGGAAATTTCATTAAAACAATTTGGTCTTATCGAAATGTAGTTCTTTTCGATAAAGCCCCGAGTCACATTAACATGATGGCCAGATTTTTCCTGGCATCTGTAAACCATCTCGCGTTCGACAATGGTTAACTAGTATGAAATTCACTGGTTCCCTATCATCTTCAGCTGTATCCACCTCCATCTCCTCTATCCCATCATCATCAGATTCCTGTGACTCCGCATCTTGTGTTGCTAACCGCTTTTTACTTAGCCCTCTCAGATGTTCCTGCTGTTTGGTTATGCGCACCATAATTTGAGATTGCCAAAGTTGAAAAGACTAAGTAATAACAATCTGAAAGAGAACACTTAGTAATGAAGCTGGATAAAATAGAACAATAGAAGCTAAAACAGAATGTAAACAATGCGTTGGACGTGGACGTAAAAGAACCTGATAACACCAGAAGTCTCCCCAACCATCCTCCAGAAAACCTGGGTAGTACCTCCGTTGAATTCGCCATCGTTTTTGATATTTTTCCTTTTAACATTTTTCGGTATACCGTGTTTTATCTTTCTACAGAGAAAAGCAAAAATGCGTTTTCTGTTTTTGTTTTCGCTAGCAGAAAGTTTAAAACAGCGGGTTTAACCCGAACCCGAATCGGTTTCGAGCGGATTTCGCGTTTGATTCGACCGGGTCCAGTCGTTCTGGGTGTAAAGATTTTTCTTTGTTAAACCCAAAGATATATTTTTTCAGCAAGAGAACTTCAAAAATTTTCTCGTATGATATTTTTTAAGCTGATTTTTCTCGAAAACTCTCCGACCTGCAATTATCTTTCTGAGTGTATGAAGGAAAGCACCAAACAACCAAAGGCTTGTAAATAAAGTGCCACCACGCGCAAAAGAGAATAACCGCGAAAAGAGAATATAGAAGAAAAAAACAACACACTTATAAGGACAGGTGAGCGCGTAACGCTCGTTTGAAAGTAAGAATTGTTTGACAAGATACAACAGTATGTGGCAGGGAATTCCAGTCAACAGCAGTACAGTAGAAAAAAGAAGAAGCCACGGGTTCTTTCGATACTGTCAGTGTCTCAACCTGTATACCGTTCTAACGATTACTAAACGGTCTGATCTTTTGTCTGCTAATGGTTTTATAAAGGGTGGATCGAAAATGCAGAGATATGAGAGAAAATTTTTAATTTTGAAAAAATATAATAACCGAAAATACTTCCTCCGTGTAGATAAATCTGGCAGTTTTAGTTTGGTGATCAAACAGGTTACCGAACCATCAAACTTTTTTTTGTTCAGACAAGGTATTGGTAAAGAATGAGAAGGTGATGAAGATACGAGATCACATACTGGTAGACCTTGCAAAACAAGATCAATAAGCTGCTGTTGTTGTGAGACTATATGTTCATGTTGATGAAGTAAACGATTAATTGTATCGATTTTAGATGGAATCTGCTCTTTAATTGGCGTAATCAATCGATTAACTTGTAAACTTTTCAAAAAAATTAACTTGTTACTTCGAACAAGAAGTTAATATTTTTTATCCTCTTTTTCTGGTTATCGGAGCTACAGCTACAACGACTGCTACTGGTATCTTTGTTCCTTTATTAACATAGAACCCTAGATGCTGTTATTGTTCCTGAAAAACGACGTCGTGGTAATTTACAGGATAAGTAAATTATTTGAAGTTGATGTTGATGAAGACGGTAATCGTGTTAAATATCGACGTACGGCAAATTGCAGGTTAACAAGTGCTTAATTAAATGAAAAAGTAAATAATGGAATTGTATATGACAAACTATTGTTTTTATAACTCTGCCATCTTTCGATGCCGGTCCCAAGCCCGGATAAAAGAGGAGGGTTTGTGGCCTAGCCAACCTTGCAGTAAAACCTTATTGCTACGGAAACAATACGAAATGCAAAACAGTCTTTTGCGATTGATTGGGTACTTCAAAAAGCTCTGAAAGATCAAAAGTTGGGAGTTAAACTGAATTATAAACAGGAAATAGAAGATTTGGATTTTGCAGACGATATCGTACTTATAGCTGATAATACACAGAAAATGCAAGAAAAAACAGATCGTATAGTTACTCATAGTAAATCAACAAGGCTAAAAATAAATGCAAGGAAAACAAATATTATGGTGGTAAATGAAAACAAGTTGGAGATGATGTAGAGATTATGGTTAATAACAATAAATTGGCAAAGGCGCAGGAGTTTATGTATCTGGGCAGCAAAATATCTCAAAGCGGTGACATCATGATACAGATAAACAATAGAATAGCTAAAGCAGCATATGCACTGAAAGCACTAAACAAAGTATGGCAAAATAAGGTATTCCATTGAAAACAAAGATGCAACTGTACAGAGCAAATGTAATAGCAGTGCTCATATATAGTAGTGAAACGTGACAGGTAACCAAACAACAAGAAGAAAAATAAATTCTTTTGATTACATATGTTTGAGAAAAATTTTAAAAATCAACTGGACGCACAAGGTATCAAATGCAGAAATAAGAGAAAGAGTTAAGTTACCAGCCGTTGTGCAAACTATGAAAAAGCAACGACTACGTTGGTTCGGGCATCTAATAAGAATGGACAGGGATAGGTTCGCTAAACAGATATTACAATGGGAACCACAAGGAGAAACAAGAATGGGAAGACCACCAACATCATGGAGAGAAACAATTACTAGAGCATTAAAGGAAATGGGGTTGATTTACGATGAAGCTATACAATTGGCAAGAAACAAAAACGAATGGGATGCACAAAATGGTGACTGATCAAATAGATAGATAGATAGATTGTTTTTATGAAAAACTGTCATCAAAGTAGTGACTACTTTCTTCCATTATTATTAGTTCAGATGAACTTATTCTTTTCTTGTGTTTCTTTGTATGTATAGTTTTGAATTCTATCTTTTTGTTGTGCACTATTCTGTGTGTTGTACATGCCCAGGTGAAACATCTCCAATCAGATCTGTTTAATTGTGACTATTTCCGACTGTCTGACATCTGACTGGATCCGGTGAGCGGATTCTGTTCCTTCCGTTATATGCCAATGTATGGAACTAAGGTGGACCGATCACCGGATCTTATGGCCGAAAGTGAACGGATCCATCAACCTGTAGCTTTCTTTTCTTTCCTTTTGCTGCTCTATACGGTGAATAAATTCACCGATTTGTTTCTCGATGTTTTTAGTATAAATATAACACTATAGAACACGAAATGTGAGATTTTTTTTCTGTAAGTTTTCGTACTGAACACTCATCGAAACTCACCGCTGTTCAAAGATATGTGACTCAGTCAGTCACACATGCCTTGGGCTAGTCTTAGGACCTGATTCAAAAAATAAATGGTAAACAAGAAGAAAGATATCTATGGCTAAATATTAGCTTTTAATGGCTAGAAAAACTACCCGTAAATCTGGTGTTTTCCGATGCTATCTCTGACGGTTGATCCTTTTCTTCCAATTTCCGATCGGAATCCGGGCAATAGAAGTCCGATGCAATCCACCACGGATCGGGACGGATTTTGTCGGCATTCAACGCCTGCCAGTGTCTTCCGACGTCGGATCCGACGCGCTCCGACCGGATCATGAGTCAGGAATGAACGACCTGAATAGTGAAATAGTTTTCTTTTGTTACTTTTAAATTATGAGACAGTTCGGGAGAGCGGTGGATACTTCCAATAAAATAAAATAGAGGTTTATAGAAAGATTTACTTTATTCCTTTTTAAACTATTGACAGAACTGAGAATAGCCTATTTTGGACTTGCTGCAGTAAAAATACTATCATTAAATTATTAGAAATATGAGACATTTTTCCTGTTGCGGACTTCCCTCATTAAGGGAGCATTTCAAGATTCTTTACTCTCTTACTTCCTGCTTTACTACTTTTCTACCTCACTTCTTTACTTTTTCCTTCTTCACTCTTTTACTCCTTTCTTTCTTTACTATCTTTTAAACAGTCTTTTCGTTCAAGAGCAAAACAGTAAAGAATTTTGAAATCCTCCTTAAGTCGCAGTGGGCTTACTTGACGTACGATCTAAGACTAATATACAACTGATTAACAATCAGCCTTGCACTGCTTTTATTGCAAGTGAAAAACTCATATAGAATGTTTTTTACCGGAGTTGATCGAGGGAAATTTATACAGAAATTTTGCGGACTTGTCAATCTAGATGAAATTACATCCGGGTGGAGTTGCACAGGCGAGTAGGATTTCCGGATAAAAAGGCATCCCGGACTTAAAAATATCCGGATTTGATGACATTCGATGTATAAGAATAGTGCTCTACCTGCGTCTTTTCGATGTCTTCATGATGCTCCATCTTTTTCTTTCTGCGTCATGTGTCATCCATAGAACACCTCGTTTAAACGATCCTATTAAAGTAATGACTCATTCTCATGTTAAAAAAATCCTTTTTCTTTTCTTTTTCTTTTTTCCCAAAGTGTTAAGGACCCCCTCCACTCAGAAAAGTAGATTTTTGTTAAAAAAATCAATTTTTAGATTTATATATGATTGAGTAGTCCTGAGAGTCCTGTTTTCAACGCACTATTTTTTATGCCTCGAGAAATGGCTTTTGATGATTTTCTAGTTGGTTTACTGAAAGCTTCCGATTATAAAAATAATAGTTTTTTATGTCCTGTTCTTCGTATTTTGTCACAAAGAAAGGTTAGAAGTATAGGTTTTTGACTACGTAGAATCCAACGAGTGCATGCAGAGACGTGTGCGACATGTATTTTAGTACATGCAGTGATATTGCAATAAAAAAACCTTATTGTAATTACCGCACAGTATTAAAATTATGTATTTCTAGCATGGAAACCAGATGGAATATAGATGTCTCGTGCGATAATAGAGATCGCATATAGTTCAGAATATGTCTGCTGAATTCCTCATAGTCAAAAACGTATAGTAGATCCTTGTTTCAATATGGAAACTTTTTTCACGTTTTCGAAAATTTCCTATTGCGACTACAGAGTTACGTACTTCCAAGATTCCACCGTAATTTTTTGAGCTACAAATTTCCGGTGGGTTTCAAAAAGCAAAGAAATGTTCTTTCTATCTTGTGACGTCGTTGGATTATTCAATTTAAGTTTAGTTTATGAGAAATTTAAAAAGTTTTCGAAAAGAAAAAAAAATCTCTCTAATTTTTAGGAAACTTTTAAATTTCTTCTAAACAAAACAAGAAAAAGATTTCTCTATTTTTTGAAATCAACCCGAAATTTGTAGCGGTACCTTGGAAGTACGAAATCATACTTTTTCACTACTAATTTAAGAATAACGCTGGGAAAACAAGTCACAAAAGGCCGAAACTATTAAAAATGACTGTTAGGTTACCTCAAGGTACACATTGTAATTGAAATTGAAATTTTCATCAAGATCGAATGCTCCTGGACGAAAATGGTTTCTGAGTGGAGCACAGTGGTCAGTTTTTGATAGAGCAGGCGGACATGTGACTTTTTAAGTTATAAGTTTAAGCATATGCATAAGTTGACAGATGTTTTCAACAGATTGTGTAATCTCTCTGACTCCGTTAAACATCAAATTATTACAAATGCATATACAAAAACAGAAGGGAAAGAGAAAAATGGAAAGATTACTGCTTTGAATAAGGATGACAGTATACTGAATACACTATTAACGCAACAATAATTCCTTTCCAGCACAGTTTGTGTTTAGAAAGGATTCATAAACGCTTTCAGTTACAATAGCATACAAATAATAGCGTACAATAGCATTTTTTTCTAATCGTTATGATCGCAAGTCTCCAGAGAGTAAAACATAATTTCTACATAATGAAAATTTCCTATTCAAAAATGAAGCCATATTTGTGATCAGTGCCTTCAATGCATATAATTCACTACTGTGCAGAAAAAGTCGAAAAAATTTCAAGAGAAACCCCTGACTTTCCAGACATCTCACCGAAAACCAAAGCCTGGAATTTTGTTGACCTCACCATTTTAGAAACAGCATAGTAATAAAAAAGAAATTTTTTTTCAAAAGAATTTTCGCAAAGTTTTTAAATTTTAATACTTTTAATACTGAAATTTTTAAAAAGAATTAAAGATGACATTTTTCCAGCCAGGGGTATCCTCTCCTTTTTTTGTCTTCTTTCTTGTTTCTCTGCAGTTAGTTGCACTTTATGGGATTATGAATGTACACTGACCTTTTGAAATTATTTTTTAACAAACATTTACATCGCTAGGGTAAAATTGACAATAAAAGAAAATAGTTAGGTCACAATGTATCTTGTGTTGTTTAATAAGGCCTGTGACCATACTGGTTGTAATTTGAGGCATAAGGAGGATTACCGCCGATACGGCCATCACCGTTGAGATCCATATGTGTAACTTTCTCGAGTTGATTAATCAAGCCCCCACCGCTAGACTGATGATAATTTGGAGCGTATCCAGGTCCACCATACTGGTTGTAGTTTGGAGGATAAGATTGGCCGCCATACTGATTATAGTTTGGAGGACAAGGTGGGCCACCGTACTGATTATAGTTTGGAGGATAAGATGGGCCACCACCGTACTGATTATAGTTCGGTTGCTGATAATTAGGTGCGCCATACTGATTGTAATTTGAAGAATAAGGAGAGCCACCGCCGATACGTCCATCGCCATTCAGGTCCATATGTGCAACTTTTTCGATTTGATTAATCAAGCCCCCTCCACCTCCACTACCATGTGGTCGATAACCACCATAAGCTCCATGACCACGCCCTTTTACAAAAATGAAACGAGATTAGTCCATGCAATATATCTATATGAAAACTAACTCATACCAGAACCGATCATGCCATCTCCATTCAAATCCATACCCAATTTCTTTTCAACTTGTTTGGTTATGAAATCTATTTCAAAAAACATGTACGGGTCATTTATCAATGACAGAAGGTTAGAACGCTAGTGTATTTTTTTCAGTTTTTTTCTTTCGGAAACAACGGGTCGTTTTAACCTCTTCTCATCGAACTCCCTGGTATCCTTTCGTCTTTTCTTCAGTCCATGTGGCACTTTTTACATATATACATTAGATATCGGTTATCGGTTATCGACGTGTATAAAAGCAAGTGTCCATAATGCGACAAATTTGCTTTTTGTACTTTATACGCACTTCTCAACAGGCTATCGTAATAGATGATAATGCTAACGATCGAGGTGAAAATGGATTCTTCGAAGGATCTTATTAGCTAGTATAGATCATCCAGAAACCGTATGACTCGTAAGATGCAATACAAACTTACTCATATTTTTTGTTGTTGCAGTTGATGAAAAATAAACTAGACAAAATTAGAAATGATAAATGATAGCAGCTCGTGTTGTATTATATATACGCTTTTCTTTTTAAGTAATGACGGAATAAATGACAAATACATGCCCTTCCAACACGTTTGCTTTTTTCTTTCTTTTTCTTTTTTTCTGAATCAAGAACATCTAACATGATAAATACGTCACCCCCTTCTTTTCTTTCCAATACACACACACACACACACGTCATTACATTTGCTGTTAATGGAAGGCGTCAAAAATAACTGAATCACTCGATTATAGACGTAGACGATATTCTATGTATATATTTCTTTGCCCGTAGATAAGACAAAAGTTCTTTCACTTTCATTTCTTTTTCTCTTATTTTGCAGAAATAGAAAAATCTGATATAGGTAAGAAAAGAACAAATTTTCATTTTATATGAATAAAAGAAGCAGGTTGTTTTATATTTGTAACACGTCTTTCTTCTTCAAATAACATGCACTTGAACACTGTTGAATTTGAACTTCTACTCAAGGTTCTTCCGCAGAAGTTTGGGATCTTTTTATATACTGAATAGAATTTACGGTTAGGAAATGTAGAATATATCCTTTTTTGAAAATGTGAAAATTCGCTCTTTTTCAAAACAAACTGAATGATTTAGTCACATAAAATGAAAATTTGTTATATTCATATCTATCTCAGATTTTTTTGTTTCTGCAAAACAAGAGAAAAAGAAATGAAATAGAATTTTTATCTATTTCTTCGCGTAAAGAAATATACTACGAGGCTTCTTTTTCGTTTCAAACGCTGTACAAACGCTTGTAAACGACGATATAATGGAAATGCGTCATTCGATGACTGAAACTTTCCTATAGTAAAAATAGCTTGGCAGTGTAGAGATAAAGATCCGACCTCGACTGGTTACAATGAGCTGTGTCAAGTAAGAATCGTAATTTTGCTTCATTTTTTAGATGAAAAACAAGTATTTGGTTTGATATTCTACAAACAGTTCGTATCGGAAATTTTTACCCCGGACATTTCTTCTCATAGGACACTTCTTACCCGAACAGATCTTATTCTAGGATACTTCTTACTCTATGAAAGTTCGTCGCGCATCGGATTTCTTTTTCAACCTTCGTGCTGTCATAATACAGATACAGAATGTATCTACTTAAATCCTGTATTCTTATTTGCTTATGTATATAAAGGTTTGGGATTTTACACGATACAGGGCTTGCATCTGTTTCAAGGTGTCGACAAAGAACGGGGAGAGATATTGATATGCGGTTTTCGCTATTGTATAGACGACACTTGAGAACATAGATTCATGTAAGCCCATAACGCTAATGAGATCAGTGGTAAGCCTGATGAGTTTTTGGAACAATATCTTTATTCTAAAAATTGATATTATTTTACGGGTGACAGCAAAATTCTGACTGTTGAACGTAGTTATAAATAATTGCTTCTATCTAAACCATAAAATAGATGTCTGTAGTAATATGGATGTTAATAAGTGCATAACTGTTATTTTTATGCTTTATTTTTATTGGCAATTACTGTAGGAGTTTCTAGCTTTTCTTTTGCTGTTGATTATATGCAAAATAACACTCGTCTGCACTCGCTCGCCTTCTTGACTTTAAGAACTTAAGGCCCCCCTCCCCCCTCAAAAAAGTCAGTTTTCGTCAAAAATTTCGAAATCGAGATAAATACATGGGGAGATAGCCCGTCTTCTGCTCTTTCAGAAACACTATTGGTTTTTTCTTCGGCACCCCATTTTTGACCGAAATTTTTGATGATTTCCATTAACTTCTACTAACCATCATGAAATTTTTTTTTTTCAAAAAAAATTGATTTGCATTTTTCTCAGAACGTGGGTTTTACGACGTATTTCCAAGATTACTCAACCAAAGTACAACACAAAGCCCAATATTTTTTTTTTGTCTGAATGAGCGTCGAAAGCTGCAGACACACTGAGACTCCTTTTTTTAAATTTAGCTTCAATTTTAGTACAAAAAAAGATATATACCCACTTTTTTCGTGTTTTCAAGCACTTTTTTTTGAGACATTGACCTTTCTATGGATTTTTTTCGTATATCAAGTAACATTATAAAAAAACGGGCTCTCACACGACCTGCAGTTTTTGACGCTCTTTCAAAGAAAAAAAAATATCGATATGTTCAATGAAGTTTTACGGAGAAATCTGGCGGAGAAAAAGAGCTATTTTTTTAGGCTTGTTTGGTGAATATCTTCGTTCAGACACATGATATGGACCTGAAAATTTACCACAGCTTCCTCTCATCAGTACCAACAAATGCTGAAAATTTCACGTTTATAGCCTGTACCTTAGCTGAGATTCGATTTTGAGGGGGAGGGAGCCCTTAATATCTGCGAACGACCTTCCGTGACTTTGAATCGAAGACAGCGCTCACACCGCTCATCGGTTGGTGTTCGCTAGGGAACCATCTACAATATGTTATGAATATTTCTCTGATTTGATGTGTAATCGTCGTAATCTAATATAAATCTAAAACGTTTTCTTGAGACTCTCCAAAGATCTCCAGGGGTCTAAAGGTATTTCTAAACTCAACACAATGCTCATGCCTCCCTTCGGTCGCCGTTCGCAGCCAGAATAGGCGATAAATCTCTTCGTTCTCTCTTTTGACTGACTTCTCCATGAAATATCTGACGGCCATTTTCCTGTACACATCCGAGTTGCCAGATGCTTAAGTCAGAAAAGCGCAATAAAAAGTCGAAAAAGTGGAAATTTTTTCAAAAATGTGGTAAAAAGTGTAAACACATGTTTCACCCTATTAGTTCATTTTTCACCAAATGCTTAGGATATCAAAAAGATTTTTTCTAGTCCTTTATGGTGGTTCCACTTACAAGAAACAAAACACAAAAGAAGTACAAAACATCATTTAACTCCCAATTTGAATCGCTACCGGCTTATTGTGGATGCGCGTTTTTGATCAGCCATTATAAATTTCAAGAGTTATGCACAGCAGGATAAAATTTAAATTGAAACTTTTCCGTCTACGGCTACACTTAATGGTTAAGATTTTCTGATCTAGTCGGCTTTCTTGAAGATTTAGTATTTCAGTATTTTTCACACTCCCTTTCAGCAGCACATGAGACAAGCTAATGTTTTTCTGTTCGCACTCATCTCTGCAGCAAATTTTTTACCCTCACCCTCAAAACGCAGACCCACACAAGAGACACATAGACAGTCACCCATTTTGTAAGACCTTAGACTAAAGTCAAGTGAATGATATCCTATTTCAAGATATGAATAATTAGAAACAAATAAACATCACGAATGAGCGATTCAAGTGAATTTGATTTTATTAATATCTTTCGACTTTTTAACGTTTTTAATGAAACATATTTAAAATAATTGAAAAGAATTTTTTTGAAATGATTTTACTAAAACTTTTTTCAATTATTTTGAATATAATGTGAATTTGATTTTGAAGAAGAGAATTTTTCAAAATTTTGTGATTCTGATAGTTCCTCTGAAGAGAATAATCACTGTTCTGATGATCAATACGGTCAAAATAGATTCGTATGGTGCTACAATGTTTCAAAGAGAAATCGAAAAAAATTCAATGACAAGTCGAAAATCTTTTACGAAAATGAGTTCAAATTCCGCCCGATTGATACTTTTAAATTATTTTTTACTGAATAAGTTTTTGAACTAGTTCTGAAACAAACAAACACTTATGGTACTCAAAAGGATGGCGAAAAGTGAATTTCAGCCAAAATGAAAGAAATAAGATCATGGACTGAAATGAATATATTGATGGTATATTACAAATTACCATCATATACACTTTACTGGTCATCAGATTTGAATTTTCAAGTGCCGATTATATGTGAAACAACGTCATATGTTTTCACAAAATTCTAAATAATATTCATTAGGCAGATAATAAGAAAATGCCTTCGAAGACATCAGAAAAATATTCAAAAACATGGAAAAATGAGATCAATTTCTTCAAATTATTCTGCAAAATTTCAAGAAAAATTATATTTTGAGTGAAAATGTTAGCATTGATGAATCAACGATAAAATTCAGCGAGTGTTCTTCGTTGAAACAGTATTTACGAATGAAACCAATAAAACATGGGTTTGAAACAAATAATTTCAGATTTAGAATTTTTTTATAGAACAGTTTATTGTGACAACTTTATAACTCCGAATTTGCTCGAATATCTGTGTAAAAATGGAATTTAGACTGCAGGAACAGTTCGTGCCAACACATAGAACATGCCAAGAGTTTTGTAATTCTAGACAAGAATGAAACGTGGAGAATTTGAACATATTACATCGATAAAATTTGATTTTGCATAAATGGATGAACAAAAAAACAGTTCTTCTATTATCAAATTTTCACAATGCGAACACTTTTTTGAGATAACACAATGAAAAGAAAAAAGTGGTGATAAAGCAAAAAATGTCCGATATCAATAATCGATTACAACAAACAAATGGGTAGTGTTGACAAATCAAAGAAAAACGTTATTCATTGGATTGCAAATCAAAAAAATTTTGGCATAGAATCTTTCCAGTTTATGATTTATGAATACTTCACTTTCTAATGCATTTATCATTTTCAAGGAACCTGTTGATACTA
>CAJNOQ010002597.1:0-23529 GCA_905250885.1 Didymodactylos carnosus | reverse complement strand
TAAAACCCAACTCTCATGCCATTAGAAAGAGGATCATGAAAAACCTATAAAAAGATGGTTCATGAAATTTTAGTTCACTCATAAAGCTAAAGTCCGCTTGCTCTAGCAAAAAATGCCCACTGTGCATTATGATTGTATTGTATAATGAAAGTTGAGCATTACGAAAAGAGCACGTTTTCATAAAGAAAAGATCAATCAAAAAATATATATAAATGAAAAGATTTATTTGTCTTGGTTTGATCAAGGTAATCATTTATTATCAATTTAAAGATAGAACTCTAAATATGCTATAGCATATTCATCGATTCGTAGTTGTTTATTACATTTTTACTTTGAAAGAAATAAAACACAAACAGAATGTCTCGGAGCATTTTAACAAATCTCGAGACACGCAAGAAATAAGAGAAAAAGAATATATATACTTGTGATTGATTTATCTTGTAGATTTTTACAATTAGTCTACATTGCGATGTTACAGTCACCTGGAACATCGTCCTTATCATCAAATCAAGAACAACAGCATCAAACGGCTGCTGAGGGTGCTGGTACTAGTGCTGGTGGCGGTGGTGGTAGTGCTGTTGAGGCAGCAACGACGCCATCGACAGTAGCAAATCGGATCAGTTGATTCACAATCATTAGCAGGTGATTGTATGGAAGAAGAACAAAACGTCTTACGTGAATTTGAAAACCAGGTACTGGATCACATACGTCTAGTCACTCGGCGATATCCATATAAACAATTAATAATCGGGCCGATTGAATTTGGTGAAAATAAAGAAATGTAGACCATCAATGATATCTTCATCATTTTTTCATAATTCATTTAATAATAATAACTGAAATTTCAAGAAATAAATATTTGAAAATCAATTTATCGATAGTGACTATGATAGTACTCGTAATAACGCCAAACCCCAGGACATCTTAGGATTTTCGTGGCTTTGTCCATTTATTTTCGACCATCACCCATTTATCTGGACAGCGCTCGTTTCCATGTACACAAACTTTATCTGTTCTATACGCTAACCAATATAAATTCAAGACGGCGGACATGCCTAAGATTAAGCAGAGCCATTCTTTTTCTCAAAAATAATACGGAAAGTGCAGTTTCTTGCATGCGTTCTTGGAAAAAAGCTCTAACTTAGAATTTTCTCTCCAATTGCGAGAGAACCAGACTAGAGTGTGAAAACGAAGCACGAATTTGAGCGCAAGTGGCTCTAATTAATCGATTATCTTCACGCCAGTTGTTTTGTTGCTACAACCAGAATATACCTTTAGGTTTTGTAAAGTTGTGACTGCTTTCTTCGCTCAAAATCCAACTTTTTTTTACTGAATACCGTCGATAAACAGCGGTGCTAAAAAATAAGAACGACAGAATTGAAAAATTTCCAAGTTTTTTCTCACGAACTCGTCGAAGTACATGAGCTTTAACTGAAGTTACAAAGAGAGAGTTTGATTGCCGGCTGTCAACCACGCTGATAGTAAACAAAAACATAAAAAAGCTTAATAGTCTATCGTCGATATTCTCTTTTTGATTGCCGGTATTTAAACAATTACTGAGCGTAGCTCGGTCTTTGAAGGAGGAGGCGTATAAAAGGACGGGTGCGTATTCAAAACGTGGAAGCGTTTGTACAACTTCTCATCTTACCTGTATTTCTCGTTCTGGAAACGACATTAACAGGGAAAAAACAATAAACATTATAGTCGATACCAGAGATCAGCGCGGGCCGGGATTCTGGTCTGATCGGATCGGGCCATCAAATTTTATAAAGTGGTCGTTCATGGTGTGATCTGGTATTGCCTCTCACATGGGTGCATTATTCGAAATAGCAAAAACAGTTAACTCTTTTTTTTTGTAACATTTAATCTTAAAATACTTCAAAAGAAAGTAGTAATACAAAACAGAATGAGACGAAAGATAAGAATCAAAATTGTGTTACATTATTGTTCTATACATTGCTTCTGCAAACTAGTCCCGCTGAGTTTGAATGGTCTCGTTTTTGAGCAATAGGCCATAAGGACGCACAGCTTCGGGGTCGACAATGCGCCAAGCTTCGCCCACACGGACCGGATCTGTATGACTTGTGAAGGAACCGGGTTTCACACGACATTGAAACATAACTCGAAATTCTTCGCTCTTATCACCATTTGACACCTTGAAGGGTAGCGCGTACGCATCAGCACCACCGGTACAGTGTGTTGCTACATAGAGTCCCAATCTATTCACAGCCGTTCCCGCTTGCAGCACGGCATCATTCTTCTTAACATCCCTCTTGGTAAAGCTAGGCAAGAGACCTTTCAGTGTAATACTGCTTACTGCTTGCGACTGTGTTCCGTGAAAAGCGACAGGCCACTCTCCGTCGATGTTCTGCTGACCGAGCCAAATATTATTGTCTGGGTACTTGTTAGCTACATTTAAGCCATGACGATACCAGCCAAGCGGCAGATAGTACTGGTATTGTCCACGTCGTTCTTCTTCCGGCAGGCCAGGCTGGCTGTAGTCGAGGTTGTAGCGCGTGTCGAAGTCACTTGGTCTCAGTTGTAGGTAGGAAAGTACCGACGTCAATTGGTATTGGTAACGGGCTGATGCTATTAGATGAAGAACTTTGTCGTTTCTGAAACCTGAACGAATCATAGCCTAGAATATGTACGAACGTGACTTTCAAGAAAATCAAATAAACAGTCTACTACTCTACCTGCAAATCGCTCGCAAGGGATTCCGTTTGTTTCTGATTGGGTGTAGTAAGGCCAAAACTGACCTGAACTTTACTGGAATCTTTCGCGTCTCTGTCGATGGAAAACACTCGAACATAGTTTCTCTTACAATCAAGCACCTTGGCAATTGCCGCCGTAAAAGTGAGCGCAAAAGTCTCCATGGTTTCGTTCGATCGGGCGAGATCTCTGTCGTAGTCGACATTGACCTTGACCGAAAATTTGGCCGTGGGTATATAATCAGTGGCCAGCAGGTAAATACTGCCTAAATTGGTCACACCACAAGCCGTGTGTTTGATGCTCGGCGCGGATGATAGATCGTCATTGGTGAAACTCAGTTCTCCTCCGTATTGTCCAGCGAAAGCATTGAGCGCTAGCACGAGCGTTTCTGTAGACTTCTCACTGACTTCCATTGGCTCTTGGCGAAAATTTTTCGATTTACCAACGGCTGCTCTATAGCGTGCCACTGTGTTGACGAGGTCGCGATCTGTGGCGTCGGCCGGATAGACGACATCTTTTAATGCTGCACTCTGATCGTCTAGCTTAAACCAAGTGGGTGTAATTTTGAACGTTGTTCCATTGCATCCGATGTTCATGCTCGAAATTTTGAGTCTTACTTGATCGACGACTGGTGCTGTTTGCGGTCTATTGCCCAACTGCGTATAAGCTCTCCTAATTTCGTCATTGCGCTTACCTTTTAGCTTTTTAATGCGCGCGTCCATTTTATTAATGTATGCAACATTGGCTTGGTTAACGTCCGGACTACTATGTGTGTTCTTGTACGCTAGCTTGTCAATTTTATTTTGAAGTCGGGTAATGCGTATGGTGAGATGGTAGACAACGTCTAGATCGGCCATCGTTGGGAAATCAGCAATCTTTCTCTATTGATCTTCTAGAATGACTACACTGTCCTGTTTTTAGAATGCACGCGGTTGTTCCTGTTAAGAACTTCTGATAAACAGTAAGCGTGAGACTTGACTAGAAAAAAAGAAGAGACTTAGGATAATCAGACCATGTAATCAGAACTAGATTCGAAACATTTTGGTGGCTTTAAAGAAGCCTATACTCCAAGCAGCAGCTTCTATGACAGTTTCAATGCTTAACAGATTGGTTTCAGTTACTAAGACGCTTCTACATACAGAGCGTAGAGAATAATGCAAGCCGCGTAATTTTCCACTCTTGCTCATTCATGAACACCGTCATCATCTTCCTTCCATTTTCTCTTCCCTACAATCAATTTCCTCTTTCTCGTCCTTCTTCATTCAAACCACAAACTAGTGTCACTTTTCCTTCGTCCCAATAAAACAACTGTCCTCGCTTAATGGAAACCCCGACGAGCATTTTGTCGCACACTCAGTGCAGTTTTCATCCAGTTGACGATGAAACCATGCGCAAATCTAGGTTCCCGACGATGCTAAGGCATGCAGTATTGTTTCTTCAGTTTTTTAAATGTGATCTATCGATCACAAAATCGATCCAGAAAACGGCAAAAGTAGTGCTTCTGGATGTTGCACTGTCTTTGAATGCGACGACTCAAGAAGCGACGACAGCCTCAGAAAAGATGTTTCAACACACTGGCAGTGTTAGAGAAAGAGTGAATCACTTTGAAAAACATATAGCTGGGACCATAATCTACATTATTTCCTTGGCAGAATTCGAACTCAGATCTTATTGTGAACAAATTTTTTGGAGTGAAACAGAAAGTTAGGTGTCTGAAGCTGAATCTTCTGATGATGGGATTAGACAGATCAGCTCGAATTGAAGGACAAATAGAATAGCCAGTAAGGTATGTAAAGTTTAAGTATAGAATACTTATGTGCCTTCCAAATTTGCTCAAACAGAACGTGTAATGACTACATATCAAGTTGACTCGAGGATGTACATAAAATGTGTTCGTTGCTGTTTTACAAGAAAGTAAGAATGTCAACATGCTAGTCGCTTGTAGTAACATGAAAAGAAACATGCCGGCAAAGTACATTAAATGTGCAAACATTACCTTTCATTGGCAATACACACTGCCAGCAGCATGAAACGTTTTTTAAGCGCACCACATATCGTTCATACATTTTTATTTTTGCTTTAGACACTCGAAAATAATGACAATGGCACATCGATACAAAAAGACTTTTTCGTTTCATTCATTTAAACGATTTCGTTTTGAAAAAGTTGCAAAGAATCGTTTTTTTGCCTTCGCACTGTGTCGGAAACTAGCAGGGGGTTCGTAAAACGCGAATCGATATCCTAAACCTTTCTATAACTTCTTTAGCGACTGGGTGTATTTTTCCTGACATAAGTATTGGATATAAGTCGTGTTTTTACAATTTCTTTAATCTGTCTTGCAGTTATCGAAAGTTTGGGTTGGGACTATTTTGAACTCCCGTTAATTTCGGACAATCCAGCCGTGACATACTCCACAACGTTCCATGGCGATCCCAAATCCCCGAGAAGTAAGGGGATGTCAATAGCCATGCGACGAACTATGCATTTTTAAGGCCAAAAGATCGTGCAGTAAAAACGTTTCTGATGTCGCACACACATATTGGATCTTGGCGATGAAGAATTAGACTGCCGTCGGAGACAGCAAAGTTTTTGGATCTTTTTTTAAATGAATAAAAATGTTTTCGGTGTACGTTTTTGAGCCTGTTCTTCTTCATAGCTACTCATAACAGATTCTTCAGCAGCCATCATTTTAGAGAAACCCACAGATCGCAGTAGATCTTGTATACTCCAAAGAATGTACTAGGAAGCAGCAGAATCATCCCGTTTCTGTGGAGAAAATCATTCCTTCAAGTCGTCAAAACGATTATTTTTGGACAAATTTGCAACTTTCAAATCGGCCGTATTGAAAACGAAAGCTCCTGATTTGTTCAAACCTTTACCAGATATGCTTTGACACATAATCTATTTGAAAATATGGTTGAAAATCTCACTGTCGACTTCGTTTGGAATGGGTGCTACATGAAAAATCAACGCCTTCTGAATTTGGATCTTTATTATGCCCTCTAGTACAAAATAACGAAAGTATGTTTTACGCTCGCGGTTGTGTGGTTCTGTAGTAGACACCATCTACTATTTATAGTAAAATTGCCAAGGTAATCTGTTCTTACTGAGTTACAATAGTTTAAGGTTGGCAAATTTTCAAGATGCTGATTCACGTTTTTCGGGACTTTCCGAAAAGTCTCAATATTTCAACCACGATCCAACTTTTTAGCTCGCGCCTTTTGTCAAAATTCATCAAAATGTCTGATATAAAACAGTTCCTAGTTTGAAAACGATTTGAGAACGTCGATTGAACAGTATTTCACTGTAATGGGTCATAGCTTAGGTACAATGGCTCATAGTTGTTTCGATAGTTAAACACCAAAAAAGTTGTTACACAAAAAGCAACTAGTTTACACTGAATTTACTGAGAAAACTGTCTGACTATTAATTCTTGTTTACTAAATATTAATAAACTATTACAAGAGACAAAAAGAAATAGAAGCACACCACACTGAAATAATAACGGGTGATGCAAAAGTTTTTTCCTTTTTTTGTTTCACTATTGCTATCTGCCAAAACATCCGGAAGGGTTAATTGTTTCTCTCAGAAAGACCGAAATCTCGACTTCAAAAAGACATATAAAACAAAACTTTTGTAATTGAAAAATAAAGGAAAAATTTAAATACAAAATGTCGCCAAAAAGGTCTTGTAAGGTACTTTTTCTTTATTTCCTCACTATAACCTGACGAAAAACGTTTTTTGAAAATCAGATAGATCAGAATGTGGCCGCTGCAAAACTGTATCGATCGCCCTGCTTTTGAAACTTTCTCAGTGATGTCTTAACAGAAAAAAAGGTGTACTGTGAAACCCAGTTTAAGTTAGAAAACTTCATTTTGCATGAGAAAGATGGGGCATCAAGAAAATTTATTTATTTATGGCTCAAAATATGTTAGTAATGATTAAAACTAATACGAGTGTGTGGAAAATTGAATGCTAATCCAGAAAGTTTGTTTTTGTTAGTTTGTTTTGGTAGTTTGTTGTCTATATGGAAAGTATTAATTAGATCTAATTAACTAGTTTTTTGAAACTAACGAGAAATCTGCGCCTGAAAAGCAGATCGAAAGATAATTTACCATATCCTGTTTGAAAGAGCAAAAAATACATTTTTAGTTTCTATAAATACATAATTTCCAATGTATTTGGTTATGAGGGAAGGAAAACGTTGACGAGAAAGAGATGTTCGAAGAGTGCGAAAATTACAACAGCTATTTGGCGACATTTGGTATTTAAATTTTTTCTCACTCAAATTCAATCACAAAAAGTTTTGTTTTGTATATTTTTCTGAAGTTCAGATTTCGGTCTTTCTAACGGAAAAACAATTAACCTTTTCGGATGTTTTGTGAAAAAGCAATAGCGGAAAGAAAAAAAGGAAAAAACTTTTGTATCACTTGTTAGCTGAATAAAATCAGATAACATATTTATATAATAGATAGGGGAAAAGAAAAAATTGTGTTAGAATATACTTTTTAGAAATATGTTCCCATTGAATGAATCACATCTTGTAGGTTGGGTGTCCCCATGATCGATTCGAAATGGGTACGTATCTTTTAAAAGTATATTCTAACAATTTTTTTTCTTTTCCTGTATCTATTATATAAATATGTTATCTGATTTTATTCAGCTATTATTCCAGTGTGGTGTGCTTCTATTTCTTTTTATCTCCTGTAATAGTTTATTCGTATTTAGTAAACAAGAACTAGTAGTTAGACAGTTTTCTCATCAAATTCGGTGTAGCTTAATTGCCTTTTATTTATCAATTCATATGTTGTCTAACTATGAAAGCACTCATAGTTTTCCTTCTAATTCAAACTGTTAATTCTCATCTTAATTTATTAACAGCAACAATATTGGAATTACACAACGCATTAAATTCATACGAAATAACATCGCGACAACTGGTTGAACTATATTTAAAGCGTATTGATGATGTGAATCATAAAGGACCAGAATTAAATGCTGTTATTGAAATAAATCCTGATGCATTAGAAATAGCTGAACAACTAGATAAAGAACGAATAAAATTCAATGATAAAAGTCGAAGTTTATTACATGGCATACCAATATTAGTTAAAGATAATATAGCGACATACGATAAATTGAACACCACATGTGGTAGTCATGCACTATTAGGATCAAAAGTACCACGTGATGCAACAGTTATTGATCGTTTAAAACGAGCAGGTGCAATTATTTTAGGTAAAACAAATCTTTCCGAATGGGCAAATTTTCGTTCATTTAACGTTACAAGAGATGGTTGGTCTGCACGTGGTGGTATTACACGTTCAGCTTATATTAAAGATGGATCTACATATGGATCGAGTAGCGGTTCGGCAGTAGCTGCTTCAATTGGTCTATGTGCTGTAGCCTTAGGTGAGTATGTTTTTATGCATCCTAGACAATAAATTACGCATTTTCTATCTATTTTGTATTAGGAACCTAAAATATGAAACAGAGAGAAAATGTGTAAGATTTTGTCTAGAATCCAAGCTTAGCATTTTCTTGTTAAATTTTTATTTGGATCATAGTAGAATTCCAGCAAATCCCACAACTTTCGGGTGTATCTGATTTCATTAGGATTTTGTTAGGATCCTAATTAGATTCTGGTAGGATATGTTAGGGATCCTGCCAAGAAATCCTAGACCTGTTACTAGGGCAGTCGTATTTAAAAATAAATTGAGAAATTGTCTTCCATACAGTTTGTTTAAGTTCTTTTTAGAGTCTATAATTCCAGCTGACGGCGCATCAGTATGTTGAGCATGAAGTTTGCTTTTTTTTGATGAATATTTTTATTCGCTTTTTCCTCAAAAAAATTATTTTCATCTTTTGAAAAACCATGTGCCATAAGTAACTCACAGTTATCACTAAAGAAATTGCCCTTTCATAACACATGCAATCAAGTATGCCCTATCCAATTATTCTAGTGCACATAAAACATGTGGAATATACTTACAGAGGGGAAAACATAATATTTTGCAGTTTTTTTCCGCTCGAGCATAAAAAAAATTGATCCTTTCAATACAATAGACTTCGCCAGGTGAATCCAAAGTCAGAAATTCGGATAGAACCATACTATGCACTATATAAGTTCCTTGCGAACTCAAATATAGTAATCTTATTATCACTTCGCAGAGATCTTATATTCCATATATATATATATATATATATATACCCAATATGTATATATACCCAATGTAAGATGCTGGAGGAGGAGGGGGAAAGATGCCCCTAGATAGCTAAGATACAAACAAAATGACAGAAAACTGAGTTAACAGCGAACTCAAATTGTGCATGACCTCGATAGAACTTATTCGATTACGCATAAACCAGAAAAGAGATCGTTGTTATCATGTCTGGTGGCAGCATTAATCGATGTGCTATAAGATCTTTTATTGTTGTAACAACAGACAAATTTGACAGAAGAATTGTAACGTCCCCGAGCATACATCATAAGCTAAAATAATAACTGACAATCATCAATTTTAATCGTCACTGTCGGCTTTAAACTTGAGGGAAAAAGAGTATTCAAATGATTCCAAAAAGCCTAAAAGGGAGTGAAAGCAGACGTAATAAGAGATTATATAAAATTTATCCAATAAGAGTTTCGATCGCTTGAGAATGTCTCAAATTTAAACGAAAATGCTGGAATTTTCGATGAATAAAGGAAGAACGTTTTGTTCCGCTCATCTATGCGGGATACTTTAAATGAATTTTTTCGATGAGAGCAAATATCTTCGTAATGAGTTCTTCAAGTAATCCCTCATTCAATACTGGATTGAATAAGAATTATAAATAATATTCTCATTGATAATACCTTTTTGGTAATTACAGAAATCCTTGTGGAGGGTAATAGTGGAACATGAAGATACCCGTACACACTTGCAGACACCTACAGACAGCACACAATCATTCATAGACAGCAAAAAAAAAATTTTTGTACAACAACAGTCAAGTATTAATTTTAATAATTTAAATTTATCTTGACGTTTCGAAAAATAACTCTGTGAAGAGTCGAAACGTCAAGATAAATTTAAATTATTAAAATTAATACTTGACTGTTGCTGTACAAAAATTCATTTTTATTCACTTGTTGGCTCTAAACCTCAATAATATTCGCAGACAGGCACAGACAGCTAGACGAACAGCACACAGATACCTCAAAACAGCTACAGCTTCTACGGACATCCATAAACATCCAACTAAATAGACAATCTGTTGCCACGCTTTCTGACCGGATCGGACATGATTGCTCGTTTCGGCAGGATGCATTACCCGAACAGGCAATATGGTCCTATCGAGCAAGGAGTATCTTACCCGTTTTGGCAAGATTTCCACACTTTTTTCTTTCAACCGATTAGCGCATAAACCAAAGCTGTAGCGCATGTAGACATTTACTCCACGTGATAGAGCAGCAAAAAACTGCATCAAACAGAGTTTTTCTTATGATACGGTGCTTCTCGTACGGTCAGTAAAGGGATCAATTCCATATATCTCAGGATTACCTTGCCGGATCGGGCAAACTTGTCTGTTCGAGCAATATTTGCCGACCAAGCAAGGAAAAAGGATTGCCTGATCGGGCAAGATACCTTACCCGGACGGGCAATAAAAATCTGGCCTGAACGAGCAATATTGTCAAATCGGGCAAGATAAATTGCGCATGCGTTAGCTATCCGTCTCTCTCATAAAAGCGAAAGAAGATTGAACACTTAACTTTAATATATGGTGAATAATCAATGCACGAGGAGCAGAATAAACGCTTCTCGCCTCTTGGACGACTGATGATTCTCGAGATCAGACCTTGTCCGAAAGGGCAAGTTGCATGTTCAGGCAGTATTGCCAATCGGGCAAGTGAAAACGGACTGATAGACAACCACGGAACTACAGGAACAGTTACTAAATTATCCAAACAGCCAAATTAATCCACAAACACGTACATTCGATGCAAACACCTAGGTTGTTAGAGAATTAGAGTTGTTCGTCACATTTATTGTATTTATATTAAATAAACCTTCTATCCGAAGATACGCGCTATCAGTCTTATTCAAATATGATTTTATTGTTTTGATTTATGCTTCAAAATAGGACAGATTTGCGTTTCGCAATAAATAAATAATTCTCAATACAGTATCATTTAGTACAGCATTCCAGACTCCTTCACGTTTGAAGTGCTCAGAAGTTCTAAAAACGCAGATGCTTCCAAGAAGCTAAGATATCCGTAGTCACAATTAGCATACGAATACGCATGATCAATAACTCTTAAGTCGACAGACTCTTTTGTTAACAAGTAATAAGAATTGATGATGTGTGCAATCACTGTTAGCAAATGTTTCTTTCCCTTTTTCTGATTGCATACGCGGTATCTGCGACAGCCCATAAGATTTTTTTTTTTGGTTGATGGGATAATTGAGCTGTGACGGATCGATTAGCCTATCAACCAAAAAAAACCTCTTAAGGATCTCAACTGACTTTGTCTATCTATGAGTAGATTGATTTTCTAAACGTCTGTACAGACGCCTTCTTTGTCCCTCTGTAGGTTATGTGGCTGTTTGTATCTTCTTGTGAGTGTCTGTATTCGGTTTTTTGTGTAATTTAGTAGATGTCTGTGCAGATTCAATTTCTGAGTGTTCGTAAATTGGCTGTTCGTGTAACTGGCTGTGCCTGTCTGTGAATGTTTATATGCTGTCTGTAATTGTCTGTAGGTATCTTCATGTTCTACTATTACCCTCCTTGTAGAAAATCGACTGTATTTTATGTGAAAACTCTCAGACTTTTGTTCGTAAGAGGGAAAAATAGTTTGAGGAATGGTTGCTGTGGTTTTATGCACTTTCTGTTCCCTCCTTCCATCCTATACGTGGCACTCGTACCGACACATCCTATCTAGAGGCTGAGATTAGTATATTTATATATAAAACTCGATATTGGATAAAGTCATCCTCAACCTTTGTCCCGACGTATTCATGGAAGGCTGAAGTTTAGAAGTGAGCGGCCTAATGTCTATTCAGGCAGAAAAAAAAATCGTGAAGTAAGCGCTTGTAGCTATCTGACCCAATTTTTAAACCATCAAAGTTAGCTTATGAAGCTGGTTGATGTGTCTGAATTCGATGCTAATCGCTCAATTAAGCGTCCACTGGACCGGCCGCTTGTAGCTAGGAAATGGGCACTGGATCGGCGTAGCTAGCTATTTGACCCAAAAAATCTATGATTAAGCTGGTGCTTGAGCTATTTGATAAGCTAGATTTCCTTGCTCACTCTTTTCTGCCTAGGTATAAAAATATTTGAAATGACCTAGCGATAAAAACATGATTTAAACACCATTCAGCTTGTCTATCATTAAATTTGAACTGATTTTCTGTCGCCCGGTAAAGTCGAATAGTAAAGTCGAAAGTTGAATATGCCATAAACCCGAAGGCATACTTTGACAGCCTGACAAGAGAACTGATCATAGGCATACGAGCGCCAGAATTTCCAGAGATATCGGAAAAAACTGCCGCAGAATAGGCCATTTTTCATGTTCTACCCCCTTTTGAGCTTGTTCGGATAACAGCTAAGGCCCTTGTACGAAATGACTTCATAATTTATAGCAGAAATACACTTATACGATAGATATAAGTAATACTGAATGTAATAACATGTTTTTCAGGTAAAACACAGTCATGTGAAAGTCTTCGTGCCAGTAAAATTCCTCGTTGTTGTGTGCATATGTTCGCACATGCGCGACAGTTATTTTTGCACATGCTCTTGCCTATAGATAGTATGCGATCTCGACTACTTATGCCCCAAATGTAGACTCTTAATCTACTTTATAGATCAAGGTATAAACAAAAGAAATTTCATCTTTATATAGTTTTATATATTTATCGTTTCAGCCTGTTTTTCGGGCTTTTACGAAAAATTCCATAACTTTTGAAGTAAGTAAATTCCGGTGAAAACATTTTGGAACTTTCCCAAGTCGCTGCTACTTACTGTACAAGTATGAACGAAAAACTCAGACATCGATTGACTAACTTATGCGAGATGCGGCTCTCTGTACCATGCTGTCGCTCTTACAGGGATTTCTAAATGCTAAAAATTTCGACGCAGTATGCCATAGGCAAAGTTCAGCTTTCGGTAATATTTCATTGTTTGTAATCCCTTTGTGCTTTCATTTTTTCTAGGTACAGAAACCGATGGTAGTATCATTAGCCCATCAAGTATTAATAATGTTGTTGGTTTAAAACCCACAGTTGGTTTAACATCACGTTCGGGTGTTATTCCAATTTCACATAATCAAGATTCAATTGGACCAATTGCAAGAACAGTTATGGATGCAGCTATTTTACTTGAAACAATTCAAGGCATGGATCAACGTGATGAAGCAACATTAAACAAGAATGCTGTTCGTCATTGTAATTATATACAATTCTGTCGTGGTATCAATGGATTTCATGGTTTAAGTTTGGGTGTTGTACGTAATTTAAACTATACTGCTATACCCGTAGATCAATTGCGAACATTTAATGAAGCAATTCATCTAATGGCAAAATTAGGCGTTAAAATTATAGATCCGTTAAATTTTGAATCAGAGGATAAACTAATAAATCCATTAAATGAATTATTAATACTAGAAATAGATTTTAAGCATGATATAGAATTATATTTAAGAGAATTAAACAATACAAACATGCGGACATTAAACGATTTAATTAAATTTAATGATGAAAATCCAGATAAAGAATTTTCACAATATACGCCTGATCAAGGTATATGGTTAGAATCACAAAATTCAACAATAATACCTGATAGTCCATTGTATAGACAAATATTAAATACAAATTTAAATTTAAGTCGTGATGGTGGTATTGATTATTTATTAGATAAACATCATCTAGACGCATTGGTTATGCTAAGTGATGCTAGTACAACACCATCAGCCATGGCTGGTTATCCAATTATAAGTGTACCATTAGGTTATTTAACAGATGAAGTTCCAGAAAATGTAGTAGGACGACCGTATGGCATTGCGTTTACTGGAAGAGCATGGAGTGAAAATATTTTATTAACATTTGCTGATGCATTTGAAAAAGCAACAAATGTTAGAAAACGTGTAATACCAGTCTATGCTCCTGTATAATTTTAATCACGGTTTTTCTTTAGATGGAAAAAAAATATAAAGATATAATACGTTTTTGTAACAACGGCAAATACTGAGGAAGTTATTGTGTACATGTAGATGTGTAGCAAGTATAAGGAAAAAAGAGAAAAACAGCAGTAAACTAGAAAGAATTGTTACTGTGGCTTTTTATAGTAAATTAAGTTAAAGAATATCTACGGCTTGATTCAAATATTTTTATTAGCTTTCATTTTATCTTTTTTGTACAGCACACCTTTTTCGTCCCTTTAGTACTATCAAGATAGAACCAAATCCATCAATTGTGACGAAATTTTGATAATAGCCAGGAATCCCAGATCTTCTGATTTTGGCAGAAAAATTCTGATTTGTGGAAATTTTTCTGATTTTTAAAACCCTTGTTTGAAACTGAACGAAAGTTTGGTCCATAGCGCAAGCATCGTATAATAGGAAAAACGTTTTTGATTCCAACGGTAGACATTGGACATAATGCTCTGATGGCATCATCCGGAAATCGCCGTCGCCGCGGATTCTTATATGTTAAAGTGTTAAAGTGTTAAAATGTAAAAGGATAAACGTGCATAACTGAGGGTGAAGTAGTGAGGATGAGGGTGGAGCACTTCTTCACTCACTTCACTCTCACCTCTCCACCCTCACCCTCACTAGCCGCGAGTTCGTATATGTTAAAGTGTTAAAGTGTTAACGCTAAAGTGTTAACACTTTAACATTGAATCCGCGGCGACGGCGATTTCCGGATGTTATGGCTCTGATAGTTCGTTCTAAATCTTTTTTGTACAGATCATAAGCTCGAAAACTGCGCATTCGTTAATCTATTCCAGTCTTCCATGAGCTCGAACGTGCTATCTATATGCAGAGTCCCAAAAAAGGCTGAGATTTTCCATTTGTTTGTGCTTTGTTTCTACTCACAGAATAACTTAAGAGAAAGAAATATCTTCCAGGATCAGTCCTATCAGAGTTGTTTGGAACAGATTTTTTTTGACAATGCTTATCTTATGCATGAACATATGTTGTAGTTGAAATTCAAATTCACTTAAATTTGTCCAGATGTGAATTGAATAACCGGAGAAGAAAAAAGAATCCAGAGAACGTTCTCGGTACATATTATACTTCTTAACTTATAGTACAAATACAACGTGACACCCCATTCATATCATATTATTTGTTCTACTAAAAACATGATATTCTCTTCTGTCATTACCGTTCCATTTAATATTAGTAAACCAAAACTTTGTATTGAACTGGATAAGTACCAGAGCTCCGTATGGACTCAAATTTTTGAGTCCAGTCCATGGACTAAGAAAATCTAGTCCAGTCCAGCCTAGTCCGAGTCCATGAAAAACAGTTTTTTAAGTCTAGTCCAATCCATGGACTCTAGAAAAGCAGTTCAGTCCAGTCCGAGTCCAACAGATTGAATAAATAGTCCGATGGACTTTGCAAACCATTAGGAATTAGGTGCTTTTGCCGCGCTGAACCAAATTTGTTAGAAATAAGGTGGTATATGCAGACTTTCCTGATGAATCCGACAGCGGTTTTCTTGTAATTCTATTTTTAGCTCTTTTCTGACGTCGATACAACGTACGTGATTTTTGTCTAAGTTTTGTTTTCGCATTGGTTCGAAGGACAGATCGTGCATTTTTGATGATACATTAATTTCAACGAGTTTAAACTTTCTAATTCATTGGAAGTAGCACTGGGAATAGTCTCCCTGCAAAACTGCTAAATACTCTACTCAACAGCATTAAGAACTTTAGCTAGGTCATAAATTAGAAGACAAAATGAACATCTGAGAACTGAAGTGCCATACCTTCACACTTAGAATAACTTCGAATTTTTTTCCTTCTTGACCATAGTTGTTTAAGGAAGAATCTATGACTCTATTTGTTCGTATATTCAATGGTTACGACTGTCATGAATAAAAACAAAATGTAAAGAAAATTTGTCACCCAAGATCTTGAAATTTTTTAACCCAAGTTCTTGGCCAAGATCTTGAGTGAAGTAAGTCAAGGTGTTTCAAGATCTTGAGTGGAAGAATCAAGAATCCAAGATCTTGACTTCTTCGTGTTTTATCCAAGATCTTGTGACATTAGTTAACCCAAGATCTTGGGTACAAGAAGTTCCACTAGGGTTATCTCTGTCGTGTTCTTCGTCAGCACTAACTATCATGTATTTATACAATCTAACTAATTATGTTTTGTTCATTTTGTTTGATGGAGATTGGTCTGATGTTGAAACACGAAAACGAGAATAAAACAAGAAAGAGTCTATAAAACAGACACTTGTGTACAAACAAATTGTGCGAACAAAAATGATAACAGATCTGATCTATGTGTTTTCTATAGTGTTTTGTATCATATGAAGAAAAGAGAAGAAAATGTTTTGAGAAATGAATAAACTGTAACTATGTGTTCTTGAATGCTCATATAGTGCTCATTACTTCCTGAATAAATACCTTAGTTTTCTCTGAAATCTGCCTCACAATTATAGGCGTTATTACATGAAAAAGCCTGTTTTTTTATATTTTTGGAAGTTTTACGGAAAGAAATAAAAAACACTTGAATTTTCTTTGGTTGCTAAATCGGTAAAATACCGATGAAAATCGGGCGATTGAAAGGTTTAATGAGATCGGTAACAATTTTGCGATCCGGTTTCAACTCTGGTTCAGAGCGACTGTAGTACGAAGGATAAATGGATTTTTTTCTCCTGTACGGTGGTTAAATCTAGACGAGCAGTTATGCTTCAGAGTTTTAGTTTATGCTCATAAGCTGTTTTTCATTTAAACATTTCTAGGACAATCAATATACTGAATAAAAACATGTCCGACAACGAGGATGATTTAGAAAATGTGCCTTTTGATGAAAACTACCATGAAAATAAAAAACAACGAAAAAAAAATCGTGAAGGTTTTAACGTAAAACAAGAAAATTTAAAAACCGAAGAAGATCGATTGCACAACGAAATTAATCATTTAGACTTAATATTAGACGAACAAAACTTAAAAAGTGATGAATTAATCGGAAATTTTGAAAAATTACATGGAGAAATACGTGGATTAGAGAATGAAGTACAAAAATTAGATAGCAAACAAAATGAATTGATAGTGTGTGCTGAACAAGCAGATGCAGAACTCAAGGTACAAATAGCAGGAATAGCTGCATGTGAGAGTGCATTACAACAATGCAATGAACGTAAAAGACAATTAGAATCTGACGAAGCACAATTAAAACAACAATTACTAGATATTCAGGATTCACAAATTAAATTAGAAGCATCGTTGGCTACTATCAGAAATCAATTGGAACAAGCCAACATTGATTTAAGTGCTCAAGAAGCAACACTCAAAGAGGAAGAAAACAAAGTACAAGAACTTGAAACAAAAATTGCTGATTTACGTAGAGAGATTTTTGCAATGAATAATGAATTAAAAGAAATAATAACTGAATTAGAACGTTTATTAGAAGAAAAAAATCGTCTAATACAGGAACAAAAGGATTTAACAAATCAACAACAACAATTAGAAGCAAATATTAAAGATTTAGAAAATATAATACAAGAAAAACAAAATAATGTAACAAAAGTTGATTTAGAAATTAAAAATATTAATAAGCGTATCAATGATTTAAATGATCAATTGGCAATTATTCAAGATAAAATTCAGACGTCTGTAAATAGTTTAGAACAAGTTCAAAATGATGTACAAACCCATGAACAAAAACTAAGAGATTTAGACAATACGATAATATCGTTAGAAAATGAAAAGCATCAACTCGAAAGAGAGTTAGAAAAGTTAGCTGATCAATACGATGATTATTTAAATCAACAACAAAATATGGATAGGAATCTGAAGGCAACTGAAAATTTATTAGCTAAAATACACAAAAAAATAGATGAATTTCAAAAAACACTCGATAAATTCAAAAACGAATTAAATCAATTAGAAGGTGAACATAGTGGAATTGAATTAGAATTAAATAAAGCCATTCAAACATGTAATGATTTAAGCGAGCAAAAAAATGATGCTAAAAACCAATTGGATATTGCTAATAATGAACAAAGGCAAAATGAAGAGAAATTAATAAATCTTCAACAACAAGAACAAGAACAAAAATTAAAGTATGAGCAAGCAGTAAGAGACGCTCAAGACCTAGAAAGACAAATGAATGCTGCATATCAAGAATATACTAGTGCAAATGAGGCATATAAGTCAGCTCAACAAGACGAAAAATATCATTTAGGACGTTATAACACATATGAAAATGGTTTTTTTGTTGCCAATTGGTTCAGAGATGGTAACTCCAAAACACGTGGAGCTGCACTTGATCGAGCAAGAGGTGAAACGAGTCGAGCTAATTCAATGTTGACGACCGCAAAAACAAAATATGACACACTTCGCGAAAAATGTAAAGCAGCCAATAGAAAACGTGATAATGAAAAAGAGTTATGGACAACGAAAATAAATGCTGTGAAAAACCAAAATATTCTATTGTGTGATAAGAAAAACACTCGCCAAATATATCAAAATATTTATAGTAAACTTACCAAGGACTTCAGTCAAGCAAGTAACACTAGAATTCAATTACAAACGAAGTTAAAACAAGTCGATAATCTTTTAGCACAAAAACAAAAAGAAATTGATTCATGTACAAATGCTCTTCAAAGACAACAAGAACAATATCAACAAGATGAAAAAAAACGAGATGAATTAAACTGCAACTTAACAGATATATGTGCTGTAATTAAACGTCATCAACGTACAATGAAACAACAAGATGCACGAATTAATGATAATCAAACGCGACTTGAAATGACACAAAACCAACAACAAGAACAAACACGATTGGTGGAAACAATAAAAACTGAACAAAAAAAGTTGAAAAAAAGATTAGGTAAATAGTAGTTTATTAATCACCAATCTGATTTGCAAATCACATCCTTTTGTTTTTAAATTATTTTAGACGAAAATATTAATATAGAAAGAGCACTAAATCGTGAAATTAAAAATCAAGAAAGTCTTGTTGGTGCTCGAAGTCAAACAGTTGAACAAATAAAAAATGATATACACATGAAACAACAGGCACTTGATGGTGTAAAAAATGAACTTCAAAATAAAAGAAATGATTTAACACGTAAGATAAATGAAATAAAAATATTGGAAGGTCGAAAGCTAAATTTAGAAAGAGACAAAAATGATAAAGAACAAGATATGCTAAAATATGAAAATGAACGAAATAAAATGCGTCAACAAGTTCAACAAACTAAAAAGAGAATTGGAGAAATAAAAAATGATATACAAAAATTAACTAAACAACAAGCATGTTTAAGTGCCGATGCAAATTATGTTCAACAACAAATAAAAGCTAAACAACATGAAAACAAAAAAAATTTAGATGAAATTGAAAAATTAAATGTCAATATTGGACACACAAGAAAAAAAGAAGATGATGCTAAGGTGGCTAAAGAAGCCGCCACAACACAACTGTATACGATCGCAAAACAATTAGTTCAAAAAAGAAACTTATTAAATGAAAAGAAACTTGAATATCAACAATTAGACACAAATTTACAAAAAAGCAATAATGAATTTCAAAATGTTGAAAATAACAAATCAAGTAAACGTCAAATAATTCAAAATAATGCTGAAGCACGTACGGAATTAGATAAACGGTATTATGAAACTGATTTAGATTTTGAAGCGATAAACGTTCAGATTGGTACAGATCAATACGCTAAATATAAAGAACAACAAAAAAGGAAAAATGAAGAATATGTTTCTGTTGATAAAATAAACAAACATCTATATTGTTGAAATCAATGACAAATTTTTACGTGAATATTTTCACTTTTAAAAACTACTCTTGAAAATGACAACAATTTTTTACTCATTATTAATAAAAGATAAGATAAATTGTGTTTGCATCTTCTATGGCTAGATATTGACTCCAAGAAAGAGTGTAGTTTACGCTTTTTATGGAATATTTTCTCGGTTCTTTTATTTTCTCGGTAAGATGGTGGGATAGAACCCGTTCAACGTTACTGTTAATGTGACATAAGACCAATATAGACGAGATATGACTTCTGCAATTTTACATTTTCTTTTAATGTTATTTTAATTCTAGATACAGATTATTTTTGCAGTAGAAAGAGAAAAAAAATGTCTGGTAAATACGCTGATAATGAAGAATCAGTAGCCGACAAAAAACAAGGACGAGAAATGAAATCAACTAATCCGGTTGAAGTAACAACAATAAATGATATAGTTATTAATATTCGAAAAATATGTGTTCACGACGAAATATCTCAATTTATTGAACAATTAAATCAAATTGACAATGATATAAAAATACCCGATAATCTACAATCAAAAACACCATTTCAACTGTATGCACTTTATTCCACTAGTAAACCAGTTGATATAAGTAATCAAATTAATCTTACAAAATATCAACCAAATTTAGATATTCGGAAAAATGATACATGTGGATCATTTCATTTTAATTTATTATTAAATTTTTTTACAATTGATTATGAATGTCCAACAATTCAAGATCAAAAATTTCCCTTATTATGGAAAACAACATTTAAAACAAACGTAACAGTAAAAATTTTTGATTTTAAACAAGAATCATCAACGGTTGAAGACAATGTCAATGAAACATTGTACAGTCTTTTATTAGAAGTATGCAGATCAAATAAATATGATGAATCAGTAGTGAATATGTGGTTGAAGAGTTTCAAAGGTAAAAGGCTATCCAGATCCATGGCTACGAGGTCTGTTACGATACTGTAGCCGAGCGTAAGTCTGTTGGAATCTATGTGTCTGTATTATGTGCCGTACTTCAGCTGTGTCGTTTACGATGGCCATATACGTGCACGGCTTCGAACTAAGGTGATCAGCATCCGTGCTCATCGCTTCTTCTACTGTGCTAGAGTGTCTGCAAATATTTATAATTGAAAGAGCTTTATGTTTCGATATACAACACTTTTGAGTATTGATAGAAGAGTGGAATTAGAGTATTTTGGAAAAATTCATAACACTGTAACAAAAAAATATGTTGTCAAACGGAAAACGTCATTTTGCTCAGCAAAGATTGTACTATTAAAAATGGAGAATATTCTAATGTTTGAATATGTTTTGCAGTCGTAACGTATAAACGTATAAATTTGAAATACTGGACTCTGCCAAATAAGCTCATGCGACAGAAATATGTAATTTTTTGACTTTCTCAAGTATCTTAGAGAAGAAAAAAGAAAGAAGATCAGTGCTTTTTGTGAAGTAGAGTCCATAGAACTTTATGAAGATTTTTCTCCAACGCTATTTATTCTTTTTCTTAAACATAAACCTGTCTGACTGATTCTTGCTTATTTTTTTAAAAGAGGAGTATATCTATACAATCGAACATTTAAAAGGAATAAGTAATGAAAACTGGGAAAAGCTATCAAAAGTCCCATTTATTGTCAAACAAATGCTTCGTGATCATATTCAAATAAATTCAACAATATCTAATGATCGTAAAATAGATATGTATGCTAGTTCAAAAGCATTATTATTAGGTGATATTCATCGTGTCAAACGGTATATTTATTACACAATTCAGCAAGAACATTTATTATCCTATCTAAACCCACAAGCAATTATTTTAGCCATTCAAGAAGTACGGAAAACATATGAAGACGATGGTAATATATTAACCAAGATTAATGATTATCTTTGTAAATTTTGTGCACAAAATAAACAAGAAACGACTGAAACACAAGCAAAAAAACAACAAGAATGGGTGAACACGGTAAAGACATTTGAAACAGCACTTAAACTAAAACAATGTGATATTATTCAATGTGAGAGAAATATTAGTCAAATAAATACTACACTTGAAGGTCATAATATACGATATGAAGAAATTTTACAACAAGAATCATTAATACATAAAACAATGGCAGCTAAACAAGCACAAATATCACAAATGTTAAATACAGATTTACGTGGTAATTGGATGAATTTAATAGATGATGCGGAAAAAATAGAAAACAATTATAAAACACAAAAGAGAAACGCTGAATTAGGTATAGCAAACGGTAAAAATCATTTACAACGAGCTAGAGAGCAATTATATTAGTTAGGAATGAAAGAGATTTTATTCAAGGACAAATAGAAGATTTGAGAAAAATTATTGGCACGAATATTTCTGATGCGATGGAAAAGTTGTTTATCAAATATGGTCGTGGTTTACTGCTTTACGGACCACCAGGAACTGGTAGGAAATATAGTTTAACTTTTTCATAATCTAAACAGAGTTGAATGTTTAAAAAGAAAACAAAGTCAGTTCTATTAGAGATTTTTTCTTTTCAGGAAAATCTGCACTATTAAAAAAAGTCGCTGTTCTCGCTGGCATAACAATGTTAACTTCTCCATTAAGTGCAGGCGAGTTAAATCGTTCACATGTTGGTGAAACAGAAAAATTATTAGTGGATATAATGAGTCGCGCGTTATCATTACCACATTTGATATGTGCAATGACTATAGATGAAATAGATGATTTAGCACCAAAACGTGATAGTCATTCACAACAATCAAAAGTCGATGGTATTAGTGTTTTATTATCATATATTGAAGGTGTTAAAAATATTCCAAATTTAATTATATTCGGTGCAACCAATCGTATGAACACGATGGATCAAGCATTTTTACGACGTATGCAAACTAAATGTTTTGTTGGTCGCGCATCACCAGAAGTTCGTAAAAAATTATTAAGCCCATTATTTTGTAAAGATCCCGATGTATTTAATAGAAGACGTATTGATTTTTTATCTAAAATTACAACAAATTTTAGTGGTGTAGCTATCACATCGTTAATAACATCAATAGTATCGATATGTGAACGTGGTGAAACAATAACTGATCATTTACTATCCAAATTAGCTGATGGTATTGCACGTGAATATAATGTATGGTTTGGTGTTAGTACATTACCAGAAATATGTCGACTCAATCCAGGTATATTTGGTAGACAACTTGAAAAATATTCACTAAAATTTTCAGATATGCAACCATCTGGAAAAATATTGGTAGATTTACAAGAAAAAAAGTGTTTAATTGAACTAAAAGATGAGAATGATTTAACCATAGAGATGAATCTAGATGCACATGAGACATCATTGCAAGCACTAATAGCTCGTTTTGTCTTCGGTTGTTCTAGTCGAAATATTGATACAATACAAATAATTGATTCAAATTTTTCATCAATGCATAATGCTACTGAAGAAAATCAAAAATTTGAATTATTAAATTCAACATTTTTAGAATGTAATGAATATAATCGTTCAATGTTAATATTTGATATCGATTCATTAATCACAATAAATATAACAGATAGTGACATGTCAAAATCATTGTCAATATCAAATATACATTTATATCAATTTATTAAAGAAAAATGTAAAACAGCTATAATAGAATTAAATTCAAATCAATCAAAAATAACAAAAGAAAAATGGATGGTAATGATTGTTAAACATCCAATGTTAAAAAGATTACTACTATCCATTTCAAAAAAGAAGAAGCACGGCCATTTCTTTGATAACTTTTTCTAAGAAGCAGCTAAAAAGGTGCGGTTTTCAGTATCGGAAAGCGAAATGTTGGGGTAATATGAAAAACT